>JAQIXW010000001.1:0-185866 GCA_034700685.1 Willowsia buskii | reverse complement strand
CATGCCTTTGCTTATCGCTAGCGCGGAATAGCAGGGCAAAGTGGTACGATAGCTTGTAAGCTATCCAACCTCTTGCAATATACGTGGTTGGTAAGTTCAGTCTCACACAAGTCAGCTCAGTTAGACTTAAAGAGGATTTTCTTTTCCTAGTCCTGAATTTCGTTTGTAAAAGTTACAAATAATACATTAGTTGTGCTATATATACATTCGAACACATAGTCTTTTAATACCATTAAAACTATTATGGATAATATATAACAGCCTTAACCTCTGAGTTATTTAATGCGAGCGTAGACGGAGAAGAGCCATTATATTCACACATGATTTGGGAGAGTTCGCTCTCAGTTGACTCCCGGAAACATGAAAACTGAAAAGGATATGATTTGATGATGAAAAAGAGTTAAGTAGCATATAGAGAATGGCAAAAATAAGAAACAAGTGAGTACGCTGCTGTAAAACGTGCTGTACTCTCCTAAAAACTTTGTGTCAAAGAGGTACAATAAATATCTTTACTTTGGCCACTTCCTTTTCCAAAAAACGCAGTTCACATTACTAGACTAAATCTACAAGGGTGAACTGCTAGTATTTTTTGACTCGCTCTCATTGCTTCTTTGCTTCATATAGCGGTGTACATTGACAAAAGAAGGAAAAATGGAAAATATCCAGGGCGAAATTGATTTTAACATAACACAGCACTTTCAATAAATGCATTATATTATATTATATTTATACCATAGCCATTTTTCGGGGACAAAATTTTGAGCGGCATAATGTGAAGGAAAAGGGGAGAGCACTAGTACTAGTACAAATTTCGGTGGCATCGGAAATGAGGAAAGAAGGGAAAAGTCGTCATGTTTACATTCATGTAAATCATTTGTACTCTTGGTATCCAGCCCTTCCGATATTGTTCTTTTTAATGTGTGACTTCCTTTTTGACCGCATCATCCCAACAAAGGGAAGCAGTGCACATTTTGTAGAAGTACTTGTGTGTCCTTTATTCTCGTTTCTGTCTCACTGATCATAACTACTGTTTTGATATTATATGATGGCAGTTAAAATTATGATAAAAGCACATGTAGAATACTTGAAACTATGTGAAAATAAAAGGGCAAACGCGCGTTTGAATGTATTAAATACTGTGTAAGCAGTTAATGTAGGTTGTTGCGTCTTTATACTCAACTGTCACTCATCCAACCATAGAATATCTTACACTTTGGGTGCTTTCAATTTTCACTGCATGTGCAGGACGTGTGCAGCGTTGGTGGCGGTGAATATGTATACATTGTATAATTCTGGAGAAACATTTGTATGCATATTCAAACTACAAACAAGTAAGTATAATATTATGGTAGTGTGAACTATATATGTAAGGAAAAGTGCATGAGGATATAACCCTGTAAAGTGGGTTTATGATTTTATTATTATTATTAGTAGTATTATCTCTAGTGGAGTGATTATTACAATCATTATTATTATGACTATTGTTATAACTTTTTGGGAAGCCGTTCTCATTCGTTCATTCTTATGAATGAAACATTGTGGATGTACTCGTGAATGTGCTCAGAACGCATGCATGAAGGCAGGCATAAATACTTATGTATGTTTGTCTTTTCTGCAGCTTATATCGTGTGAACTATTATTATTACCGCCACTTTGACAAGTTCATTTTATTATTTTTTCACTGCACAACGTTCTTTTCATCGGTTCTCTTGTCTTGGTAATATATATAAAAGTATATACCACTTTTCCCCCACTCATGAAGAAAAAAAAATCTATATGGGTTTTATTATGTATTCATTTATTTGTCATGGTTTATACAAAGCTCTGTCTGGTAATGGAGTGGCAAGTAGTAGTGCACGAAAAAGGCTCAATAATACCTATGTTGTATAGTTCTAGCAATGCGTAATAATATGGGACATTGTCAACTATGTTGTTAAAAAGAATTGCTAAAAGAAAGGCTTATTAGTGCCGCTGAAATCAAGTGTGGTCCCAGGATGGTGGCAACTTATTCTGAGCGTGGTGGATTGAATTGAATGTTGTTTTAGCGGTAGTAAGCTCTTGTGTCGCAATCAACATAATAATAATAGTTGTTCTACTGAAATATATTATGACACTTTGACACTTTGGGATGATATAGACATAAAAATAAGTTTCGTCGCGGTTTTTTATATTTTTGGTAGTATTATTTATGCTATTGGATGAGCACGAATGCATGCAAACATTAGCTGTTAAGTAGTCAACTCCATAAATATATCTAGTGAAAATGATGAGAATGACATGATTATTATGAGATCATTTTTGTGCTCAATGCACAGACCTATATAACTAGTCATCAAGATTATACATTGCACTCCATAAAAACCACAGCATAATTTGTGAGTTTGCATACACATATAGTATGAATATTGTGTAAATGTATCCTTATACTACTACGAGTTCAAAACCAGTTCTCATAGCAGGGATATGATTATGATGTTGTCATAATCGATCTATAATATATAGACTCTCAATTCAGATCTAAACAATGGTACTTCAAATGGATTTGAAAAAAAAAATTGTTACGCTCGCCCCATTGTGTACGGCATCCGTAACAAATCTTTTGTTTTTCTGATAACCATTCCACTGTAAACTTCATATCATTTATATGATGAGGTGATGCCTGGAGGTTTTCACGGATTTTTATTTATGTTCCAATACACCCCAATTCACTCCACTTCAACAAAACATATTAGTTTGGTTGGTCAAGTATTCATGCTTATTGTTCGGCGGTTTGATTAAAAGTATTTAATATATTCATTCCCATAAACCTTTGAATTAAATTTGTTAGGATAAAGCTGGAGAAAAAAGTAGTAGATACGGGGATATAGGAGAATTTTTAAATTTCACCATTCCGTGTGAAAAACTTGCATGTAGATTTTGACTAATGTAAATAAGAGTCCATGAACATACATACATTCACCTGAATATGAATGTGCTTTATTACAGTGTTTCCACGATGCTGTTCTTTCCTTTTAAAACAATATATTTAATTTTAATGGCCTAGAATATCCTATTTGTGTATCTTTGTTAATCTCTAGGTTATACAATCAGTTAGTTAACTGACACCAACAGCTCCTATATCTGACATCTTATATTTCTCGTCATCATTATCGCTGCCATCAATCTAACTTACGAAGAAGTGAATATAATCTATGCCGTGCACACACATGCGTGAGTACACTTCAAAGGTGCATTGCAATGTTTTACTCACCCCAAATCATATAAAAATCACAGTAAGCAGCACAAATGACGTAAAAACCTCGTAGACTCTACTTGACGAAAAAATCCTAATCGTATTCTTTTATCCATTCTAATACTTACTCTCTTATCTAAACGGACTCATTTAACTGCCTTTTTAGCAACACAGCAATGACTTTAACAACTGTATGAGTAAATACAAGCAAACAGAAAGCTTTAGCCACTTTAAGACAGGAGCAGTTGAAAATCTTGTGGGGAATCAACCTCACTTTGTTAAAAAGCCATAAACTCATGGGTAAAAGTGGCAGTAAAGCATTTTATGCCGGGTTTAACAACTGCACATACATTTTATATGAAACCCTCACCACAGCAAAAAGTGCAAGCTCAGCGGTACAGATAGCGTACTTTTCTCTTTTGTGTTTCGTCGGGGAAATAACATTCTCCATTGTCACGCATTCTCAAAAAGAAAAAAGTAAAATCAAAGACCCAAAGACGCGTCCAGCCAAATTCAATAAAAACTTAAATAGTAGCTGGTATCAAAATTAATTTGAACATATTAAGCAGGGATCACGTAGTGATTTTTAACCACCTTAATAACCTGTTTGGTCATTTAATTTTCACTTAGCTTTTGTCGGCAATGTTTTGACATGACAAAAAGTTCCCTAAAAATTAAAGATTCTATTGGAAGAAATGCAGAGAAGTACTATTAAATCAATAGTAAATTGCCTTTAATTCCTTTGTCAATTGTCAATTCAAGCTTGTTGTTTAAATTTTTATTTTCTGAACAAACAGTTTGACAACTTAGAAGAAATACCCGCTTGTATCGAAATTGTAAAAACAGCTTCTATGCTAGAACTATTCACTATGCAAATAATCCAGACGCATGTTTCGAGTTTCTATTATCTTAGAAATACAATTTATATCTACTCCCTATTTGAACGGTTTACAGCCAACGTTTCTGGTAGTAAAAGGTGGTCTAATAGGCAGTTACTTGTTTACAATATGATGGATAAAAACTATTATTCTCGACCACATATCCAGCCAAACAAATAGTTGTACGAAATAATTATATTATTCACTTTTCAGTCCACATCCGTACATCTGCACATTTTAATTTTGTGAGGCTAGACTCGCTAGAATGGCAAATATATATTATGTAAGAAAGAAAAAGAATGACGGGGAAAAACAAGCAACTCAAAAGTTTCATTATTTTAGCTTGCTACGGCTGTCGGCTGCCACTTTATCTTTCAGCGTTATAAAGAGCTGATGTGATGACAGGATTATTGCAATGTAGCAGGTATAAAATGAATAAAATCCGTCGTTAATGGGTATTTCAATTAACGAAGTCACAATGCTTCTGCAAATGGTTAAAATATTTAGACAAACAAAACTTTACCGAATTTCCAAAGGAATCCAATGGGTATTTGAATATTATCGTTTTTTGCCTACCTTGATTTAATCAATAATATGCCGATAATTGATAATACAGGCCTCACTTTTCGAACAAAATACAATTAGGATATTATCAGATCTAAAACTATGTACACTTCTAGGCTGCATACTTTGAATGGTTAAATTTTGTAGACAGTTTATACACACTTATGAAGCCATGGTCTGAGTAAGTATCGCTGAACTTTCCAAAGTATGTCAATCAGCCATTCTAATGTAATTAGAAGCACTGCTACATTTTTTTACTCGACTGTTTCCTTCAAATTTTCTTAACCAACTGAAAAAAATCAACTACCAAAAGTACGCCCTTCTTACCTGAATACTTGGTGCATTATTTTGGTACAATATGTAAGGATTGAAAATATCGTGAGACTTCTTTTCTTTCATTGTGCAATTCATCTTATATAATAGGACATGAGACATTTTCTGCTTTTGTCACTTTACAGTTAAAAGTACAATGACGAGCAAGAAAATAAAAAGAGTCCAAGCGCCACACACACAGAAGTAGCTGAGAACCAAGCAATTTCCTTTTTGAAGTTCTTAACATCTTTATGAGTTAAAAATATATTTTAACATCTCAATGATATTGCCCACCTGTCTATTTTTACCTTTCGTTGTTATATCTTTTCCCACCAACTGTTTATTTTTGTACCTGAAAAAAAGTTCTACACTTGGGTATCTACTCATTTTTCTCTCCATACATTGTTGTGAATTGCGTACTAGTGATGTACAGATTTAGAATTCTACCAGCAGAATGTTTTAGTAGTTCATGTGCGTATTTTTATACATTTTTGTATTTTACAACCAGAAACAAGACGTTGAGGAAAATGACAAGGTGTCAGAAACCGTAAAAGTCTCACTTTAAATGGTGTGCTGATAATGATACCGCATCCCTATTTTTGTTCGTTTGACAGTTTTATTGCTACTTGAGTTGTTGAATACATTTATGTTAGCAATATAATAGATCGTTGATTTTGAGCCTCTGTGTTATATACATACATATTTACATATTATAGGGAATAGGCACGTACATATACGTGTAAGTGCTGCATGGTTAGAACATCGCATGGATGACATATGTCAGTATATTTAGAAATATGAAACGGATGAAAAAAGAGATGGATGCCAGAAAATTGAACTATGATGTCATTGTAAATCACCCACCTGTCTTGTTGGGATGAGTGTAAAACAGTTATATTGCACTTTTTAGGAAAAGTTTTTGTTAATCAAAGATACAATGCTTACAGTATAGCAAGCACGATTTGATTTTTAAACTGTTCCGCCTTATAATAATATACATAATATTAGATTTGATGAAACGTGTTTCATGTTTCGCTTCGATATAAGTGTGGTGGTTCAAAGTTATTTTCAACGACAAAAATCAGTGTATATGGCTCTGATGTAGCTTTGATACAATATTTCATACTGAAAAAAAGCAATTTTAACTTCCCCGTTTTTATTTTACTCAAGTCGGTGTATCTAATGACGAGCTATTCCAAATAATTCAACATAATCGGAAATAGTATGCATGTAATTATTAAGCGGACTTGTCAGAGATCTTATGTATTTGCAAAAACTTTTTCTCAATGTTGTCCTCCATGAATTCCATTTCTTATGAAAATACGCCTTTTCTTGGCAATAAATTATTTCTTAAGTATGCGTGGCAAAACATTTACTTCAGTTCTATGGATTCAACCATCTCATACTTTCCTTGGCTCCTGCTCTCACCGGTAATCATAAACGAAATTTTTAAACCAAAATGCTTCCCCCCATTCATACCGCATGCTAGATGTACAAAAGTCTTGTCACAGAAACGCATCCACCACTTTCTTGGAAAGGGGTATTATTGTGGAGTTAAAATATACAAGAGACATCATTTTGATTACAGCATAATACGAACCTTTTCATACATTACCAAATAATCTTACAACGGAAAATGTGGGCGGAAGACAGTAAGTGAATGTCAGCATTGAGGGTAATGCATTTGAATAATTAAATTTTCTCTCTGTGACTCCACTTTTAAACTATGACATCTTGTCCATTCTCGTAACAATTAAGTTGTGAATTGTGTGTATCCAAACACTAACGCTATATGCATGCATACGCATGCATCATGAGCCTTTAAATTTAAAAGGTTACAAGACCTCGGTGCGGAACGGTGAGAATGATGGAATTTTCTTTCATTCTTACTCCTTTGCATTAATTGCATTGTAGTTACAAGTATGTATAACATGCGCTATAATAGATGGAATGGATGTGGACTGAAATGATATAGTCGACATTTTCATTTCTTACGAAGTAACTTCTCATTTATATCTGAATTACTAGATAAAAACCCACCACAACGCTACAGCAGTAGCAAGAGGATGAAGAGTTATTTTGTCGTCATTTTCCAAAAAACCACGAAGTATAATTTGACTCCCTCGCAGTGGAATGCTTCAGCTGCTTTTAATTTCCGTCCCCAACTCATTTCTCGAATAAACGACGACTCCATCATGGCAGCAGCACAGCAGCCTGTTACATTATCTAATATTCTGCTTATATCCGCTGCATGTAAATATGCTTGCAAAATAAAAAGAATCTTGATAGCTGGCATCCCTATATGAAAAGTATTTATGTAATCACATATTACTTATTTAATCAAGTTAGCACCACCCACCAGCATTATCTTGAAAGATATAGAGATTTCACATTATCATCATCACGATCACACACAATATATATGGTCCAAATTCAGCAAACTTTTCGATTGCATTCGCTTAGCCATTTTAATCAAGAGGAAACCAGTTAGCATTTTTCGCTGAGAAGCAATATTAGCAAGTGAAGATTTGCTATCAAAATTGGTAAATTTGATGAAGGGTCAGAACATGAAATGAATTTTTGCACTTTCTGCTTGGCACTCTGTTCTTGGATGGAATATAGTTGCTCCAATCCAATCAGAACAAGATGAAAGTGGATCTGAGATGACGAAAAAAAGTCAAACCAACTTTCTCTCGATATCGTACATGCGACTCGTGTTTGTTTTCTCAATGTCTTCTACAACTGTTCCACTTCAACATTTTTTTTCTAGATTACAGGCCAAGAAAAAAAGAAATTTGAAAACTGTGTGGATGAAACAAATCTCTGGAGAATTGACTTGTCCTCAGAATGAATCTTAGCAAGAATTCGTATAAGCTAGTATAAATGTCTGCATGTACTGATGCTTCATCATATATTGTAATATTGTATGACTTCTTCAGCCAGTTCAGCCATAAGCACAAATGTACCTATACGGATTACTATTTTCTCACGTTCTCCCTTCTAGTGCCAGTAACCAGTACCCCGACTGCAAAACTTTCTTACTATTTCTTCAACGAGTAATCTATCCCATTTTCTTCATTCCTTACGTATGCTACCACAACTTTTCTCTTTTTCTAAAAAAAATGGTATATAATGGTAAAACGACGAAGGAAGAATAATAACGTAATCTAGCAAGTTGGTTGAGCAGAAAATTACATACATCTTTACAATGTACCAGGAAACAGTGAGAAAACCCTATGAGGAAGTTAAGGGGAATGGGAAAACTGTTCCTTCTTGAGACATAACACAATTGTAACTTCTCGTAACTCGTCAAATCCACTGAGAATCGAACTTGTTCTTTTTCCCTTCTTTTTACTCCAAATGCTGTTTATTTCCCTCTCTCGCCTTCTCTTTATACTTATTTTTTGCTCACATTTTTCCCTTCTTCCAATTTTCCCACTTTCTTCGTGTGTATATGTTTTTCATTCTTTTACTTCAACATTCACGGTTACATGGATCACTTATTTTGGTGTGTACATGCATGGGAGAAAGTGAGAGCTTTCTTCATATGATATGTACTTACGTAAGAGTGGAAAAAACGAAAAAATAGTCTGTCTGGTGGCAATAGCATTTGTCCCTTTCCAATCAGAAATGATAGCTCTCGGGAGAATTCTTTTTTAACGTTTTCAACTGTTTCTTCTTCCTCTTCGTATATATTTCTTTATTTCCTTTTTCATTTTTTCTCGGACTTTGGTCTCACCACTGCTTTCAGTGCTTACGCTACCAAACACAGTTCAAGAAAATATACATTACTTTGATAGAATGGCAAAAGTGATTGTGTTCTTACGACGAGAAAACGAAAGTCTTCGTCTTCCATCACAGCAACCTCCGTTTGTTAAGATGAAATTTCAACGGTTCAAAATGAAACGGTGCAGGGGTGACTTGGATTGAATGAAAAGAGATGAATAGCATTTACTTACGTTTGTATTCTCAATTCTTACGCTATTTTGACATGCTCAACTCAAAAAGTTTAAATTCAATCATAATAAAATTCCACTGACCACTCTTCTACTTCAAGCAATTTCCAGCAAGAAAAATTCTTTTCATCTCATTAGCATTCTAGGTTTTTTTTCAGTAAATTTAATCATGAAAAAATTCGTATTTCAAATGCACAAAATGTCATTTCATTCATTTAAATCTGAATACTTCCAGCAATAGCAATATGGTACTAAAAGAACACATATATAGGTACACAGATAGATCGATTAGTCTACTCACAGACAATAACAAAGGAAAATATAAAGTTACTTCAAGGCTATAAATTCACCTGTCATCTTCTTAAACTTTTAAGATCATGCCGCACCAGTAAAGAATATCAGCAGGTATACGTACACATATCTACACATGATTTTCCCTATGAAAAACAGGTCTGCCACCATCAGACCCTGAGAACTCGACGGAATATAATACATTCTACTGCTTAGAGAACTCCTCAACTCCATTGTTCACCTTCATCTTGATCTTTTGGTATATTATGGTTGTGGTGAATCATGCATGATTAGTGAAGTACATACAAACACGCTACACGCTGCTTTTTTACTATTGGACAAAAGATCTGCCCATGATCAAGGTGCATGGTGCACGCTCTACTCACCCATCCTCTCTTCTTGTAATTTAACAAAAATTCATTATGAGAGATATAATATACGGCACATCATAATAATACTGTTACAAACAACCATAGCATAATATTGTGAACCAATCAGACATATTGGTCGTAATGCGTCCGACTGTTTTCATCTTTGCGTATCTATTGTTGGTGCAAGTGGCGATGGTGAAGAGCAAGCTTGAAGCTATGCTGAGATTTTTTGATCATCATTATCATCATGGTCATATATACTCACTGTTTTTATGTATGCCAGAAGGATTGCGTTGCATATTATTATCAGAAATCATCACGACTCGACTGCCGTCTCAGCAAAAGTCATGATGAGGATGTTGCTTGTTTATCTTCCCGTCTTTGAATTTTTTTGTAATAGCCAGCGATGCATTGCTGCAGCCCACTGTAATTGTAAAAAATGGTCGGTATCTTGAAAATAAATTAAAGAAGGCAGAGGATGCTAGCATTTTTTTGAAATGATGCACTCCGAGATGATATTTTCATGAAGCGGCATGATGAAATGATGCACCCAGCTTACCGCTTAAAATTTTCGTTCGTCTTCTTGATTCACTTTTGAATCCCCATTTTTTCTCATTCCATTCCGTTCCATAACCAATTATCTTCGTAATGGGTCTCATCATTCATTCCAGTTTGATTCTAACATGTACATCACTTACCTAGTTTACCAACGCTTATTTATGAGCATGATTCTTCAAAATCTTCGAGTTTCGAAATTGGCCTTCAATTGCTCGAGTCAGAAATCAGAGAAAGAACTACAACGGCAACAACTTTCAAAACACACCCAACCATTAGGTAATATATTATTAGAAAAGTCTATAAAAAGTTCCTCGGGGATTCAGAGAAATGAGGTTGTGTGTGTTCGTAAAAAACTACACTGTATGTAGAGTGTGTACCAAAATGATGTTGATGATTATTAGCCTGGAGGGTGAAAGAGCCATTAGAGATATTAGACGGGCACAATAACAAGCAATGTTACATGTTTTAACAGCCACTGCTATATTTCGTGTTTTTATGCATTGTATTCAGCTTTTCACAAGTGAATTAAATTTTTTATTCGATTCAAACTTGCACATGATGATGTTTTTGATGATGATGTGAATGGCGACTGGTGATCCGCGGTGTATGCGCACACGATGTAACGTCAGCTTTTTTGCTATTGGATAGCTAACTAGTAGTTTATTAAATTATAGGGTTTGTCCCTGTTCTTTGTTGAAATGTTACGTGTTTGTTACCTTTCTCTTCCACAGGCAACATGTGTGATAGATGGGTTAATGCTATGAAATGAAATACAGCCTCCGTATGATCACATATAGTAATTATAAAGCTTGTAGTCTTTTTTGTGCTCTTATATTATTGACGGCATTGACAGAATTCTCCAGGGAATTCAGCAGATGGTATGTAGTTCGGTACGACACTACGACATCCACATTCACTAAAGCAATGGACGTGTGTTGACAGGAAATGCGTAATACATATTATATTAGTTAATATTTTTCTTTTGAATATGACAAAAATCGTATAGAATCCGTGGTAAATAAAATCTGATTTCAGACGGACAACTTTGCATTATCGACGCATTTTTAAGGTACAACACACGGAAGATTATAGGTATTATACAGTGACTGTTGAATTTCGTAGAAAAAAAACAATGTAATTGCAAACTGCTCATTATCAACCATTAAAAATGAGAAACATAAACAAGTAAAAAGGAAAGAAAACACATTTTACACAATTTACAACCCAGAAACATCCTACACTTTACAAGACAAGGAAGTTTGAAATCACCTCATTTGATTTGTATAAAGGTACACAAGATGAAATGTTGCATGAAGGTATTTTCTTTGTACTGTTCATATGCGAGTTGGATAATGCTAATGCTATGCCACACCATCGCTGCAGTTTCTAATGAGCTAGACCCTGAGATTTCGGATGTGGAAGTATTGAGTTGTAAGTACATACCTATACATGATGTATCAAATAACGTGTAGGAGTGAATGTGCGTGATATTTATTTGACTCATAAACGAAGTTAAATATGTATTGCCCCTCTGTTTTCGCCGAAGAAAGGATGATACTATATCTTGGGTCTATTAATCTTTGCTTTTGTTTGTAACATTGACATAACTAAAAAACAGGAATACTGAGATGCTTTGGAATTTATCTTTTTATTTGCGTAGAAGATAAGACCTAATAATGAAAAAAAACATAAGGGGTACCCTCTGTTTAGAAATATCGGTTGTTAATTAATAATAATGTTTCCTCAGACTGATTATGTAATGAATTTAATGGATTAAACTGTATAATGAAGTAGAATGTTTGTTAGTTAGTTCACATTAACCGTGTATATACTTATTGGAAGATTCATTTTCAGTTTCGGCAATCTTTACTACCTTGCAACTAATAATGTAGCCTTTAAAGTTTCAAAAATACAAGAGAGACTGCCTGTAAAGCTAATGGTTAAAATCATCACGGCTCAAGGAATAAATTGGTACTTTACCAGGTATTAACACTAGTATCTTAACAAAAATTTAATATCATATATTTATTTGTTATTTAACATGCATACATACATACATTTAACATAAATACATTTGATAAAGCAACGGTAATGCTCATGAATTAGGCGTGTTTCCTTAAAACAACATTATTTTTTAAAATTTAGCTTGATTTAAACAATGGAATAATATATTATTTATTATTTGCTATATTAGGAACATACAGTTACAATTCTCATTTGCACAAAAATAATAATCTCCGTTTCAATATTATTTTCCAGTAAAAATAAAATTACAGAGGTACATATATCTTGATTTTGGTACATTTGTAAAATTTAATCGAATCGACTTATCATAACTTACAATTTTGTTCGCTAGACTCATTATTTAATAGCAAATTTTGCACCCTTGCAACTCTTAAGTATTTAAGTAATCATTCAATTATTATAACAAGGTAGATTTGAGTAGAAAGTAAACACTGTTATCACATGTCTATCACAGTTTGTTCACAGAAATGTGGTATAAAAACGTGTGGGTATATCATTTAGAATGAGCGGTACGATGATGGTAAGTATAATATCATCATTATCATACGCATTGTATGGTCTAGTGATGTGATGAGAAACACGACAAAGTCATAAAGCCAAGATATTTGAATTGGATGATATGGATATAGATCGATAGATATCGTTCCGTGCGTGTGTATGTATGCTTGCCTTTTACTCTTCCCGAAAAAACTAGTTTAGCATGCTAAAAGATGTAGATTGTACGTAAGTATTCAGCATAACATTACATTACATTGATATTACAATCATCCTTTTTATTCCAAAGTAACATTACATTATTTGCTGTTGAAGAGCGTGCAAGTATCATGTGGCAGAACAAATCTTATAGTCTAAAAACGGTAGGTATAAGGACACCTCAAAACATGTACAGTACAGTGATATTACTATGCATAGATATGCACTATGCACAACTCATTTAATAAACATTGAACAGAAGAGGTTGTGAAAACGCAAGGATGATGATGAGGACGACGACGGCAACAATCAAATCAAAGACGATATATACCACTATCTTAATTCCTATCTGAATCTTATGACTTGTTATTATAGCTTGTTAAACTCAATCAGCCGATCAAATCTAATCAAGAGAGTCACAACGAACGGCCAATTTTCATTCATGATTATCATTATTGTCATTATTATTATTATGATTATTGTAATGTCCGCAGGGGCAAAAGGGCTTCTTGCATCCGTGGCTGCTGTGGTGGTGTGTCGGTTGGTGCTTGCTTGTTCGCTGACTCTTTGGCTACTGCAACTGCAGCGTAGTGGAGGAGGAGAATTTGTGGTAGAATATTGCACACTGTGTAATATTCATGAAAAAGGGTGTTCAAGTAGAAGACGAAGGATAAGATGAGATGTGAAGAGTAAACAGGTCTTCTGGCTCTTGAAGTGATATTGAAATTTATTTGCTTGTTGTTTTGGTTAAAAGGTCAGGGTAAGGACGTCATGCCTAGAGTATCATTCTGCAGCAAATGTAGCTAGATGGAAGTAATGGAGACGACGATAGACGGGGAGCACGTCTTTGATTGCCAATTTTACTGGTGTTTCCTTTAACAAAAAATAATGTAAACAATTTGCATAAGAAAAATGTGTTAATAATAAATAAAATTTTTTATGTAATATAGTATTTGTTAGACTTAATGACAAATACAAATATCAACTTACAGAAGTAAGGATGACCACTTGCATATCGATAAGTCTTTGCTATTCCATACGATATGACGTCCATATTTTGTGTCTCTGAATTTAGAATGTATTATCATTAAGATTCATTTATTGGCTTTTCTAAAGAATATTTTTTAATCGGGAAAGCGATATAAATAATTTAATACTCATACAATCTTTTCGAGGCTCATATGCAGGCTCCAAAATATTTCCATTGGATATCATTGTCTTCTAATAAATGAATTTATAGCTCAGCATTACTTTACAAGATTTCCAGTGGCAGGTTTTACAATAGACATGTAGTGTTTACACTTGCTTGTGGATTTATAGCTGCGTAGTCCAATTCCGATCCTTTCAAACGATTCAATCTCCCTAGAAAACAAAAACGCAAGAAAAGTAATGAGCTGCATTTTCTTACTGCTACCAATTCCTCAATTCATTCATTATTGTTTTGAATTACTATATCGAATTTCATATGTATACTCTAATCTACATTGTCTTATTTTATGTTGTGAAACGAATTTAGAACTCTTAATATTTTTATGCAAAACAAAACCAAACTTTAATAAGTGTAAAGTTAAAGTTAAACAATTTGTGCTCAGTAGCTTCATATATTATCATGTGCATATAGTATTTCGTATAGTCCTGATAAATTCATACGAATATATTCTTGCCACAACGGAAGCAACTTATCTGAACTAGAAAAATCAACTGATGCAATCAGTACAGGACGCTAGTTTCATGGCATTGTTGCTATCATAATGAAAGGGCACATATACTATTATCTGTCTTACAAAAAGTAACCAATTTCTTTGTGCAACACTTGCGACTAGCGGGTGTGCAGGCACGACTCGACGAGGACGGAACATGATTCTCTTATCAGAAAATATAGAATCCATCCGTACAACAGAACCATAGTGAGAAAATAACTTTTCCCATAATGTGCCATATCAGTATTCTTTGCTCGACTCTTTTTAACGTTCCTTTTTCCATTCTTCCCTTCAGACTATGGCCCACACATTTTACTTGAGCCATGACACTATCGCTATCCAGCCATGCCGCAGACTGGGCTTGCATTTTCTACTATCATATACCCTATCACTATCAGCTTTCTACTTGAATGGAAATGAAAATCACGCTTTTGCTGTTTCCATACCCTTTGGAAAATTTCATGCTAGCAGCAGCAGTGTCACATGCGACGTACAATAGAGAAACGCTTTCTCTCTCATTTACTCTTTTCCTTTTGTATGTAACTCATATTTCTTCAACACTCTGTTGACTCCTTTCTGCTGCCACAACTTCTTTCAAAAGTCTGCGACTGAAAGGAAGGAAAAAACTTTCCGAGAGAAGAAGATGGCAAGTTCACTTAAGCGCGAAGAATTTATTACCAACGTGCGAAAGGCAAATAGTCCATTTTAGCTCAGTTGGTGGCGGTTGAGACTCAGAATGACGATAACGTACCATGTACAATGAAACTGAACAGCAAGTATGTGGCGTAAACTATAGATAATGGTAAAAGAAGAAAGACAGTTTGTTCAGTCTGTCTTTCTTGAGTATGCACTTTGCTATAAGCACTTCCCTTTTCATTCCGTTCTGGCATCTTAAGTTGCAAATGCAATATTCAACCCCCTCGTTTTCCCCTTGTGCGTCACATCCTCCCGAAATCCGTGTCTATGATTCATCGTGAACTTTAAAATTTGACTTTCTGAAAACGAATCTTTAACGAAGCATTTATAGATAGATCATACATACATTATAGCATATTGGAAGTAACTTATGTTTGCCTATGTGTATTTCTTGTCCTATAACGTTATGGAAGCTGAAACACCCCATATGAAAGAATTAAGTACAGAATTTTCTTTGATAAATCTGTATCAAAACGAAGCATTAGTGTTCTAGTCAATGCACATCTACAATCCATGCTACGCTACCTTAAATATCCGAAACCTTATTCGTTAGCACCATTGTTTTACTTGTTGTTCACGTTTCTTTCTTATCCCGTCCCAAGTGGTTAACAAATACCACCAGTAAAATTATCGAACGTGTGTATGGATTCCCCTCCCTAAAATATCTTATTTGAACAGTTAAGCAGTGTTGGTATAATCCCGGAAACAGAAGATACGCTGCTGAAAATTCCTTTTCTTTTCTCCCCCCAGTAATCCTCCTAGTGAAAAGATAATATCGTTAGGGAATAGAGATAAATATGTTTGAGTGCTGCTTAGAGAGGTGGTGCACTAGATGCCTTCATATTTTCGGTTTTTCATCTATTCATATAATTACTTGTAGGAACTCTGTGCACAATATAATACCCTCCTCCCTGTCCGCATTCTTATGCCAAAGTAATTTTCGGAGACCTGCTGCTAGTCTAATGCTGACTCATTCATTAACGAAATGCATTGCTTACGATGCGTTGGTCGTTTGTAAAATCAAAATCTCCGAAAATTTTCGTGCACAAGATCATCATTCATCATCATTCGATGCTCAAGCATTTAGATAAAACAAAGAGTATAAAGGTGACTTTTAGCTCGCAAAGTGTGAGGAGTAAGTGTGCAGCATGAAGGATTTTAGCGTGATCTTTAGCATCATTAAGACCTAATCACGATCAAACGAAACCTCGCTCTTGTCTTCCAAAAAAGTAATTTCTTTTTCGACAGCTCAAAGGGCAATCATTGCACGTACGAAAGCAATTTATGGCGATTTTGCCGTCGTTGCTGTAAGAAATAGAGTCGACAAGAATCAAAGGGAAAAGATTTATTTTGTTTATTCTCAAACAAACTAACTATCAGATAATGTACTGTGTACACTCAGAGTCACAGAGCAGTGGACAGTGTGTTTGTTTGGTAACTGTATTTCTTGATAATGAAGTCACGTGTTGGAGATAGTGAAGTGAGTAATGAGAATCAGTCAACAATCTATATTATTATATATTATGAAAAACTTATGCTACATTGACAAACAATTAAAAATGTAATCAGATAAAAAGTATATATATATACGTGTACAAAATGAAGTACATTTAGAAACATGCATGCAACATTAACAAGTTGCATAAAACGACCAAAAAAGCTTTACGCTTAAAAAATAATCAACGGTTTCATTGGAAGATTCGGTCATTTGAATGCGTAATTTTTTTAAATGGTAAATTTTTTGCTTAATATTTGCATTCAAGTTAAAAGCATTTACGAATTTGTTCTTCCATTAGTAGCTACATTAGTAGAGTTTTTCCATGAATATCCGACTTTTTGAATGCGTGTAATTCTTTGTTTGTATTTGTGCTGCCACTACTAGAATTGCAGTAGAATGTCGGATGCAATGTATTGTATCTGTTGTTGCTACGTCTTCTTTTCTAGTAAAACTCTACTTCAACCAGGCATTCAGAATGCTCTTAAAGAGAAATTAATGGAGAAAAGCAATATCTACGTTTCTATTGTTCATTAATGGCTTTCTAGTGAATAGAGTTTCAAAGCACGAACCAAGTAATTTTTTTCACTGGTAGTCACTTGCTCGTAGTACAACTTATTTGCTTTGGGAGCGTACAAACACAAAAAGCTATACCATTCGTCCTGCAACTTGCAATGGCACTATCCCCCTTTTTCTATCATGCCATAACAGCATATCGAGAAAAACATTTTCTAAAAGAAAAAGCAAAAATACAGGAAAGGGATTCATTCGTTCATGTCCTGTCTGCTGATGGTGCTAGTGCTATATACAAGTCTGAAAGAAAAGAGGAAGAGAAAAGAAACGAAAAAAAAAGAAAAAAAAAAGTAGAGTAAGTAACTTGGTTGAAGTATGGAATTGGTTTTCTTTCTCTCTAATGGACTTTCTCCTTTAAGTGAATGGCTCTTTTCATTCTTTTTTCTCTTTTTTTTCAAGCTGTTCCAGCCGTTAAGCAAGCAAACGTGCATGCAACGCAAGCACAAGTTGGCTGAAACGCTGCTCAGACTAAAAGTTTATTTTTCTTTGTAAAAACCGACTGAGTATGATCCCTCTACCATAATACCTATAATGTGTATATAGTACACTTTTAGTTTGCACATATGTATATTATGATGTTTTCGGCTATACACAAAGTTAAACTACGTGTGCATGAGAAAGCGAAATATAGCATTTATCTCGGTTTTTTCTTGCTTCGTTTTTCTAAGTCTTCAAAGACGAGATAATGGTTGGATGGACGGATTGAGTAAAGCTCACAAAGAAGAAGGAAACACTTTTCTCGTCGGTTTTTCCTTCGTGCACTTTTTCTGATATTTAAAGCTCTCTGTGCCTTAAGCTCCCTTCCATTTCCCGTGTTATAATACGCACACATTTACTAAAAAGGAGAAGAGCTGGAAAGGGAAGAGAACGAGAGAGATATCTGTATGTTTTCTCCATTTTTTCTTGAGACCTAAGCTGAAAATGGCCATAATAAATTTTCCACTGCTGCCGTCGTTGTTCCCTTTGGTTCTTTCTATTCTGTCTCCCTTTTTCTTTTGTTACTTTACTAACGTACTTACTTAAGACTTGTGTGTGTAGTGCAAGTGCACCTAAATCTTTTAGGATTACGACAGCGCTACTTTCAGCCCCCGTACAAAATGTACAAGTTTTTCTTCACAAGCACAAAGTTTGGAGATTGCTTTTTGTAGCTTCCTTCCTCAACTTTTTCCGTCTACATTATTTTACAAAAAGAGCACATTTGAGAGGAAGAAAAAATGGAAACTTACAGCGTACTAGTTTTCCTCTTCTTCTTCTTCTTCTTCATTCTCATCTTCTTAAAGTAAATATGTAAATTAAAAGAGAAAGTGAAGTTGGCCGGATTGGCCAAGTTGTGTACACCACACGGAGTACATTATGCGCTAGGAAAATACATAAATGTGCGGATGTAATATAACGATATGCATTACACAATTCCTGCTGAGCTCTTTTCAACAAAAATTTTGTCTGAGAGAAGACGTTTCTTTCATTTTTACTTCATTCTTTGGCATTGAACTATACTCATCCTGCTTAAATCTCGTCTTTGCAAACTATACATTCATTCTAGTCTTACAATACTACCACCACATCTTATGTTAAGTTATCGTTACTACATTCGATTCACGGCGACAACAGAGAACGGAAAGGAGACGTTATATACAAACTTCAATAGCATCATCGTTGATTGTCATGCACATAGAATTATTATCATCTTTTTGGAAAGAGAAATCCGGAGTCCAAGCAAGAAAAATATTACAGAGGAAACAACAAACCTATGTAGTAATGGGTAGAAAGAAACTTGGCGTAGAAAAACGATGTAGAGAAAACCGGGAGACGAACCCCCTGCTAGGATTCGAAATGAGAAAATACCCGGTGCATTGTCAGAATAAATAATAGATTTTTCCTTTTTGTTGACTTCCTGCTTTTCTACTTTCTCTCCACCGTCTACTTATAGCAGTTGAGTATCAAAATCCAGCAGTGCCTTCACCGCCTCTCTCTGCTCTCTCTTTGAAACCACACACCACCCAAAATCCCATACATATACCTCTACGATGCCCATACATTTAGATACATGTCACACAAAGTCCCATTATTTTCTTCGGCAAAGTTCACTATATTCCCATCACGGTACATTAAGTTATTCCATTTATACCATTTCTAGATGGGTAACTTCTATGCTAATATGTACATAACATGAACATTCTAGCTGAGAGTCGTGTGTATTATTAGGCACTATACTATCGGATTTGTATGTGCATACAATTGTGTAATAGAGAGGAAGGAGGAGAAGAGGAGAAACTGGGAAATGGAAAGTTTTTTTTAGAAAGGAGAATATAATATATTTAATGTAGTACAATGTAGAGGAGAGGAATGTCTGGTGTGGTAGAATGTAAGCAATGCATATTAGGACGAGGAAAGTACTCTTTCGCTTGAGCAAACTAATAAGTTTAGAGAAAATGCTGGAGCAACATTGTCAGTAAGTTTGAGTAAAAGTGTAGTGGTGAGCATTCTAGTGAGGAGCATTTTAAATGGGAACATTAGTTTTCCTCGAAAACCCCTTTTTGAGATATGATGATGACGGGATGGAAAATGTTAGTAATGTTTCACAGCGTGTAGACCACAAAATAGTACTCCATTCCAATTGTATTCCGTTTTAAAAGGAAAATAACCTGGAAAAGACAGAGAGAAAGAGAAACGAAGTGGTAACACGGGTTTTGTGTTTAAGAGAAAGAGAGCAACTGCTGCTACCACACCACACCACCACCCCGAAAAATAAATTTAAACAAGTACAATGGCAGCAGTGAGTGCGTTGTTTGGTGCTTTTAAGATTACACAGACATTTCTGTTATTTCCACTGGATTACCGACTGCATACGAGTATTCTAATAGAATGGAATAGGAGATTATATATATATTATATGCATGCAGACCATCAACAAAGAGAAACAATGTTGTGTACACAAAAAGTGAAAAGATGGAGATGACGATGATAACAAAACAAAAGTAAAGAAATTTTCTTCGTTATGATCGCAAGTTGTAGTAGGGGTTTTCACTTTTTGCATTTGCAGTGCTCATATATATTATTGTATATATGAAGTTTACTTTGAAATCATTTACATGACTCTTGCACACATACGTGGAGGAGAGCTTAGTTTCCCTCTCGTTACTGTTTGATTCGTATAAAATATAGAAGACGTAGCATTATTATGTGCGTGTGCTTTGTCTACCCAATGCACACATACTTTTATAGAAGTGTTTTTAAAGAAAATCTTCCCGTATGTGTTTGTATTTCTGTTGTATGCTTTGGTTTTTGGAAAATGTTTTACAATTTGTTGGCAACTGCTGTTGCTCTTGCTGACTGCTACTGCTATTACTGCTAAAATGTGATGCGATTCGCTCCATTAGACACAACGAATATATAATATATACATTTTAATGGGGGAACGAAAACGTACGAATTTATTACAATCATTTTTCATAAAGGATTATAAAAAAGAATTTTGGCAGCGTGGGCTTTGCTGTGGAATGGTTGAAAAAAGTTCGTCTAAAACATTATGCAAGAAGGGGTAAATTTATGAAATAAAATCTAAAAATATATACGTTAAAGATTCATGTAAATGTATTCATAAGATCACAATATTATGTAGCAAAGTTTTAGTTTTGAATTCAAATTGTTGTTGCATGTCGGTTAAAAATCGAAACTTCAAAATTAAAAATATTTTGAATAAAATGAATCTAGAGTCAATTATGATTTGTCACAAATATTTGTCAGCAAAAACCTGGGATCTATCGAAAATGAAAAATGGACGGGCTACTGAATTTGTGCAAATCC
Source organism: Willowsia buskii (assembly GCA_034700685.1). NCBI lineage: Eukaryota > Metazoa > Arthropoda > Collembola > Entomobryomorpha > Entomobryidae > Willowsia > Willowsia buskii. Next base: position 164,715 of record JAQIXW010000001.1, on the reverse strand, counting down.
ACAATAGTAAAAAGGAAATAATGATTATCGCCACCTTTTAAACAGAAACGACTATTGCCAAACTACTACTACCGCGCTACTTGCTGCTTGGTTTTTCTTTAAAGGATATCAACAATGGTAGGAGCAAGACCATAACAAAGGCTAAAAGATACAGAGTAACTTTTTGTGTACTTGTTTTTATCATCATGATCATCGTCATCATCATCCTTAACATCATGACCATGCTTATGGTTAGCTTTTTCCTTCTTCAGCCATTTGGTATAAGGGGATAAGGATTGGTTTATGAGCTGCCATTGACATCAACACAAGTGCATCTAAACCTTTATGAGATGAGCTGTTTTATTTTCAAATGATTGTGCTGGGAGTACTAAGAAGATTCTTATATTGTTCACAGAGTAAACGATTAGGTGGTGGTGATTGTGGTGGCGGTACGCTGTGCCGTGGTTGCTGTATATGATATTATATTACTCCACTACAAAAACGGTGACTACCTTTTATATAAAGCTGTACAAGTGGAATTGAAAAAGTCATTTTGCTGACCAATATACGTAATTTTAAGTGGCAATATGGTTGAAACGGGAGCCGAAAAAATCACTGGACAATTTTTTAGCTGTTTACTTGGAAAAGAAACCGGAACGTTTCTCTTCAATTTATAACTTATTTAGCAAACAATAGTCTAACAAAAATACATGCATGCATTGGATGATTTAATGAAGTTTGTATTTTGCTAAAAGGTGAATGAAAATCATCTAAAACAATATTTTTCACATAAAACGTTCCTAAAATGAATGCAAAGTCTAAGAAATCAGTGCTGAGGGAATGTGGAGGTGGTTGATCAAATGTCTTGACAAGTCGACAACAGTGCAATGAATTACTCGTAAAAAGTCAATAACACGCCACTATATCACGTCACAAAAAAGTTGAAACCTCAAAGTATCGTCAAATAAAGTAAAGTATGTGTGGGTTGTAATATTATGACAAGCCTTACCATCAACATCACTATCACAAGTATACTTGCCCGGAGCATAAAACTTTTATGGATTTTTTATTGAAACGCTAATTCCTTGTGTAACTTGATATGACGGTTTGCAACTTTGCAAGCTGCGTATACAGAAGCTACCGTTTACAACTAGAGCAGCAGCCAACTATAAAAACTGGAGTCGAGCTTTGTAATATGCAGATGCTTTAGTAACATGCATGCCATAAAACGAAGATATGAAACGAAATGAGAAAAATGTACCTTCACGTAAAAATACACGAAGTAAAACTATGCCACAAAAGTAAAACGACTAGCACGAGCTATACATTTTGACGAGTGTGCAAAGGAAACTCTTTTTGTTGAGGAGTGGAGACTAAAGGTCTTCAAACATTTTTGAGGGGTTCATTTGATGTGTTGATCTCAGATCACCCAAGTGGTTTTTCTTTCAGCATACTTCACTTAAAGTCAATAACTCATCACTACATGCAAACAACAGTCGTAATAAAATGCTAATAAAATGAACACCCTGTGGATATGTACTTCATGTTCGCGTGTGCATGCACGACTTTCTGCAGAATAAGTTGCTACCATTTTTCCTTTCATTCATACCGTCAAACAAGTCCGCGTTGTGTCAAAATGTATCAATCAACCTTTTACAACAATCATAAAATTATTATTATGATTACTATTACCATTATTGCTCATATGAACCCAAAAGATTTTTTATCAGGAGGAGAGATTTTATATGTGTGTTCATTTTTATAACTATCATAAAACTGACACACATACTTTTGTAGGATTTGTTGTTGAGTTCATTCAACAGTCACATTCAATGATACAATGCACATGTACCTATGTATGTATATAAGCAATTTCTATGCATCTACATTTGGCTCACAATTTTATCATAAGCTGGTCTGTTATTTTTGTTATGCAATCACTCGGTATGCTCCAGTTTTCAATGACTTGTGCCATCCAAAGTGTTGTTATTTTCTAGCTTGTGTCCTGTGTGTCAAAATAATATTTATAAAAAAGAGAAAAATCAGATTTTGATGAAATATTGAATAATCAGCAATTCATTACAAAAGAGTTTTGACTTACAATAAACATTATTTTTCTTTTTTCATTGAATGGAGCCGAGTTTTTGTTGTATTTTGTATATTTCCCGATAAACAGGAAATGTTAAATTCGAACAGAACTTCCACAAATCCATAAATATTTATTATTGACAAGGAAGCATCATATGTAAGGGTTCAGGGGAAGTTGGGGCTTTCTATATAAGATTTATGACAGATTTATAGAATGACGGCTTAATAATATTAACTTAATATCAAATATAGACTCAATTCCAACCTTTCTAAATATATATTTTGTGATGCCACACTTCTAGCCATGCCCTACTAGTTTTTTAATACTGAACTTGGAAAACCATCAACTCTAGTTCAGATTACTTATTTTAAATGCATTTATAAGTATTTTATACTTATCTATCTATAATGTCCCGCTGAGCAGTGCTTTCACAATTATTATAGCAGTTGGCTATAGTTATTAAAATTCAGCATTCTATGTCTGTTTGGAGCATCCTAATTCAGACCATTTTCAAGCCATTGTGATGGGAAATGCTTGTACATTTTACGTTATACTCCATTGGTCACAGCAGGAAGTAGAAGAGCACACTAAATTAATAAAATCAGCATAGAAAAAAACAGACAAAAACTTTTGGCTTGATGAATGATGAATCCAAGTTAGCAAAAACAGGGATTGATCTACAACACAGTAGCTTAGATAAAGCTTCTAACAATGAGATCAATATTATGGGTAAACACATAAATACATATAATATTATAATCAGTAAAGCTAAAATGTACTTATCCTGAAGCTTAAATTGATATTTTTTTTAACAAAACGAGTTTTAAAAGTGAACATTTATGATTGCAGATGATGATACATCCTTGACAATTCAACATTGTTAAAAACTATACTTATTGAGACAAAATTCCTCAATACATTCCCTGAAAATATGCCGACTTCTACTCTTTTTCAACACGGCGACATTTTACACATATTCCGAGACATAACAGAAAATCAAACTAATTATTTAGCTCTCTGTAAAGAATCCTATAAACAATTTAGAAACAGATCACTAGAGATTCTCTGTAATTTTCAAACGTAACAACTCATTTTGAGCTGTCAGTAGACGAGGGTTGTTAAAATTATGAGTCTAGAATAGCATGGGTTATGTGTTATCCATAGATATATCAATAAATTACTGTGTACGATACACACGCATATAATATTCACGTCTGACAATGAGTAATGCACCTTCCTTTTCTAGCTATAGTCAATGATCTGAGCACAAATCCTATAAAAATTAACTTTCCAAGTATATATATTACACATTTTTTGATAAGTATATTACAAACAAAGTAACGCTAATAATGTTTTCACATCGAGCCATCATGTATTTTATGTACCCGTATGTGTATATCTGATTTACGGCTCCCTCCGCCTTTTGCTTCCTACATATCCTAGTGAGTGAAAATTATCGTGTTCGCATCCCACATAAGTTCTCCCCATCTCTCTTTCTCTTCAGCTTCCAAACAACCAACCAGCCAGAGTTTTTGACATTTCCCTAGGAAAAAAAAGGTTGAAAAAAGGTTAAAATCGGTGATGCATAAAGTACAATATTGCGCGTTATGCGTTGTTCCTGTTATTCATAATTATTATTATAAGGTAAAACAAGTCTAGGAGGACGATGTGCATCAAGCTGCTTGTCGGTTTTTTCTCTCTTTACCAAATTAAAATGTAACTTGTGCTTACTTTATTATATCGTACCAAGAGAGATTGAAGAACAGGAATATCCAACCAGCCAGCTCAGCCAGACATCATCATTAAAACTATACGAAAAATTATGTTCCTTGTACATTCTCTCGGGGGAATTTTCTCTCTCGTCATGAATCCAGTAGGCAGCCGTATTCTTTGCTCCTCGCGGTTCCCTAGAAAAATAGACAAAATGAAAAACTACTTATTCCATACCTATTTTTAAAAGTTTTACCAACATCATCATCATTACAATATATGTGTACATTTTTTACTATCATGAGTCTTAATATAAGACATTAAAAGCCATAACATCTTATTTCCCCCGTTGCTTTTTTAATACTCTAGAGATAATAATAAGAAGGAAGAAGGAACTGAAGAGAAAAATGGAAATGAAAAAGGCACAGTTGCGAGCTCCCTTCTATTACAATTACGACCACAGTAGGCCTTACTCTGAAAATTTATTTTGTGTACTCCGACGTGTAGAATTGAAGCAACTTTTTTGTGAACCAAATGTGATGACGATTGGGCACTGGTAAAATATTAAAGACTACATTATAAGTAGCGCGGCTCAAGAAGATAAATGAGGCTGGTAAGAACTAATGTTGATAAACGTACGTAGGCATTAGGCAGGTACTTAAGATATGAGACGATATTCATGGTTTTGGAACAACGAATAACCCATAAAAACCATTGTCATTGTCTACTTACAAAACTAAAGCCCTTCTGTTCACACAGTGCTAAAAGCCCCAAGTTGGTACAAAACACTGTGAAAGATATTGATGATCCTTTTATTATGTAATATGAACCTCTTTTTAATTTCATCATTTCTTAATTTAAAAAGGGACACAATTGTCAGTTGAAACGAATCGAAATGATATGTTAATTTTCAGTGGTAGCTTGAAGTAAACCCTTACGAGCCTGAAAGTGTATACTTGTACACACAGGTATCCATATAATATGTAACACATTATCTTGCTGCTTGAGAAGCCAGCATTTGAATGGTATTTGGATACAAATACAAAAGTTTCATAGAACAGAATCTGTTTTTGACTGCTGTCCAAACCAGAAGACTTATTCGAGATGAAATTCGACGTAAAAATATTTATGAGCTAAAAGAAACCTATGAGGTCAGTGGACTGTATACAGTTTCAAATGTCAAAAGAAACATTATTTTTCCCACTGCCACTATTGGACTGCCCTTTTCCATGAAATGAATGCCGTCGTCATCATCATCTTTTTGGTGTCGCTCCGAATACGAATTCAATGGGTTTTGAGATAGCAAGTAGAACAGTTGAGCATGATAGAAAATGATAATGCGAGTGTTTGAGAACAAAGTAAATGACTTGCGTAACGGTCTTGCATCTTTGAACACGAAGAATTTTCTTTGAGAGAATAATGTTGCAAAGCAGAACGAAGCAACCAAACAAAAACCCGAGAGAACATTCTTTAAGTCCAGTTTACCCCATCATTATGCAATACTCTAGAATACCCTGCATTGTAATGAGATGAGAACAGAAAAGGGTGAAAAATGCCGAAAACATACAAAATTGAGGGGGGAAATGAAGTGTTCTTTGCTGCTACCCCGCTGAACGGTTTTTGATGTGGCTTTTGGTGTGGTCTTTTCTGCACTCAAGAAAATTCTTTTGAAAACTAAGCCTTCCTTTTTTCTTTGTGTATGTGAATGATGATGAGTAGTACTGAAGGAAATTTGGGTGATGAGTAACGATCCCTAAAAAGCTATTATTGAATATTTTTCAGAAAGATAAGGACCTTTACATATAAGTTAATGTAGAATGTGTTAAAACTATATTGATAAAAACAACGCCACACTAAACGTTCATAAGGAATCAGCTAAATATAATAAAATAATAAAGTACTTTTACATTCTCCATTCTGCGAAATTTGGATATACATATACTTATATGGTAGTACACGTACAAATTTTATTTTTTACTAGCAACTTACTGAATTTCAGTACTTTTGCACCCTACTCATAAAACTCATACATATCATCATTTCAAACCACAATCTTTTTTAAAATGCTCCCAACCGAATTTTTTTAATCTTTAAAATTGCTTTCTTAAATCCAAATATATTCGTACACTGTCTTTCCAACTCTCGTATTGCTTTACACTTTGTTGATCTCTCTAATGTCACGATATTATGTATTTTGATTCGTTTCCGTTAGTAAGAGGGATAAACACAGTCCCTTTTTTGTGTATTACCAATATTTTACCAAAATTACATGTTTCGATTTTTATGCTAAATCCAAAGAACAAAAATCTAAAATTAGCATATATACTACTAAAGTGCATATCCATATTTTCATTTCGTCAGCCCTTCTCTCCCTTCATAGTAATGCCAATGTATCCACAAAGTGCGTGCTCTTATTATGCATGCGTTATCTTTAATGATTAAAAAATCTTCCCCTTCCTGCTTTTATCTTTAGAAGTGCACGCTAAGCCCATGGATTTAGTAGTTTCTCTTAAGATAATACGTCAATTCAAAAGCTCATATGTATATAGTATTACTAAAAGGGTAAAGCATCAAGGGAACAAATAATTTTCATATGATGATGATGATACTACTAGCATTTATATGGACGCATGATGGCTATATTGGAGCAGAAACCAAAAATGTCATTAGAGTAGGTACCGTATACACATGTTATACAATGTGCCCTTTTACTCACCAACACAATGTAATATTTGTACATTGCATCGCTACTACCAAGTAAGTGTCATTACATTGTATCACTTTCTGTGACAGAGTTCACCGTGTGGGATTAAATGAGCAGGAAAAGAAATGACTTTGGTATATTGGTACGAGTGGGAGCTTTTCTTCATGCAGTATAAGCTTTTCTCTTATCTTTTCACCCACTCTGCCCTGTACAGCCTAGGTCCCACCAACATCATAAAAGTTGGCATACGATCGTCGTGTTGTACGAATACGAGGAAAAGAGGAAAATGCACAAGAATTGAGTCGGCATATGGTTAATGTGTTTTGCATACTGATATATTTATGTAGGTGGAAATGGCACTGTATATAACCACGGGTATGTATGTGATTCTTAAGTTATTGGAATGTCAAGTTGGTTTAAGACGGAAATCCTAATGTTTAAAAGCTTTGATAGTACGTTTTTTGGAAAGAAATGTAAGAAGTTTTTAAGTCTGAGCAGTCTGAGGTACGAGTATGAGACGGGAGTAACTTGTAATTGAACATGGAAAAGTTTGCATTTCAGAAAGTCTCCAAAAACTCATTGTCCATGATTTATGTTGGTCTCCAGAAGGAACTGAGAAATAAGAGAGGAGAATGAAGGAGAAGATTTCACATTTTGAATACACAGAATAATATGGAATACAACAAGAGGGAAGGGAGAACCATGCACCATCAGCAGTGAAATAAGTAATGTAAATTAGAAGGAGGGAAAAAGTAGTAGTCGGAAGCAAAAACAGTAATAGAGCTCAGCAAACATATAATATATATTATATAAGTTTTAAAAAGTTCAAGCTCAACGAAAAAGTTTGTTTTGTAGCTGCTACTACAGCTCTTGTTGTACCATCCGGTCTCATTTTAATCTTTTTAGAAAGAGAAAATTCTGTACAAGAAAGAGGAAAGATGGTAGAGCAGGAAAATGTGGTGGTAACGTAAAAAGGGCACGAGTGCACATTTTGTTAGTAGGGAACCAAGAGTAGTATTTTGCTTTGTTTTATTAAGCACATCACATGGACCACGAGAAAATGTTTGATTCTATATGCAAAAGTGTGTGTGAGTGGAAAATGGTGTATCTAGAAGGGAGATCTTGATTACATTTTGGAATTTAAATGCGTAAATTGCCTGCTTTGAAGGAATAAAATTACCATTTCTCTCTCTCTCCCGCTCTCACTTTCTCTACCGTTTATTCTGAGTTTTACATTTCTTTCATCTTGACTTGCTGTGTAACTATTTCTCTATTGCATTTCATGCTTGCATATCAATAATGGACCATATTATACACATTCCTCAGAGGAAACAACATTCAATACTACTGCTAGCAAGCAAGAAACAATCTTTTTCGAAATGAAAATGGTAAATAAAATAGCAGTTTTCATAGAACTTTTACTTCAAAAGTAAATCCATGAATGAATATGCCATATTATTGGAAAGTGATAAAAATAAAATGCTTTCATTCAACAAAAGAGAAAATGCCATTCAGCACGATTTGAATTTACATACAGGCAAATCAAAGCCATTCAAAATCTAAATGAACAATTTTTGGCTGGAGAATTATACATACTCGTGCCGCATCAAACAGTGTATCATCATTGCCTATAGCCTCCATGCAATTGCATTTAAAGTGCACTTTTTATTGAACAAGTGGAGAATATAGAAGATGAAATTATAGACATTCAAATGGAATATTTGATGAAATGGGTTTTTTAATCTGGTAGATCGATTTTAAAAGTGAAGTCATAGGATGCACTAGAATTGCGCTTTTACAATATTATGAAAACACAAATGCGCCACGAATTTTAATACATTTGATTTATTTCTTAAAACTAAAACCCATGCTTGCTTTTTCACTGCTTTGAATAATTTAGTATTATGTCGGAGACCGGAGACCATAATGATGTGCCAGAACTTTTATCTAATTTTTGTCACAGCTGTATTGAAAATACAATCATAGCATTTATGTCATGAGCCGTTTCCTCAGCAGTGTTACTCGTGATGAAACTGTTACAGACATTAAGTCTCTATACGAGCTAAATGCTTAGGTATCTATAAACTAAATACTATATCTGCATGAAAGAGAGACACTGATATATTATATAATTTTTATTCAAGCATATTATTGGGGGTCTATATTTGGAAGAAAATGGCAAAGTACGCATACATTCAATATTGAAATCTTACTGAATCCTTTTGGCCTGACTTGTAGGTAGCATTAACAGAGTGAACAACAGATACATAAAACCTTTTAGGAGATTAGGTTTTAATCAAATTGGCCAACTTTGATTGAATTCTTTTCCTGATGTTAGACATGGGAATATTCTCAGTGTGCTGCTTGTCGGACTTGTGCATTCACTTTCTCTGTCTGTTTCTGTTTTGTTGCTGGAAACTGTTAATAGGATTTAAGACCATCTGTAGCTGAGTGTCCTGCTGTTTTGCTATGAATATAATATCTAAATACTTTTTTATGCATCTATACATTGTATGGTAATCAAGACAAAAATCAAATGGAACAAAGGTAGATAAAATGTGATTTCAAGCAGACAGCTATTATATGCGTATTATAGATGTATGGACATACATAGATGCCCATAAAACTCAATAGGATAAAACGTAATTCACTTACTCCAAAGAAGTAAAAGTAATCGGATTGTACAAAGGTATTGGTTGTTTTACTGATGTACTAATGGTTAAGACATACTAACACCCGATTTCTGCTTAATTTTATATATTCTTTATCTGCTGTTCACAAAACAGAGTGGATGCATATGAACAAACGTAAATGCATGTTTTTGTTCCACAGTCTCTATATATTTTAATTAAACCAGTAAAAGTTTCCCTTATGTTCTCAACTTGCATATATTTAATTCTAATAACTACAGAAGAAAGTAATCAATACAGTAGAAAGTTTTTGTTTTCCATTAGACCGCAAGCAATGGATCACTAAATCTGTTATATAATTTAAAAAGTAGAATGTAACCTTGAATTATGAACAAATACATAATGTGCTTCAGTGCAATCGTCAACAAGTAAAACAAAGAAATTTGATACCAATCAAGTTGGTTTTATGCCTGCCAAGAATTCGGTTTTCATTCTCCGCGTGCCAAAACAATTTCCCAAAAAGCACGTCTAATCTCTCTTTGAATGACCGATGAAAGGCGTTAATAGCCTGTGAACAAGATGAGGAGGAACATACCATCATCATCAACCACCACTGCAGTTTATCTATATGTACTGTCATTGTCATACCATCAACCATTCAGTGCAATGCCTAGTGAAATTACATTTGACATTGTGAACAACATATTGAGCTCCCTTGTAGCAACACTCCAGAATAGTCACATTTCTCCCTGACCAAATTCACAGCTATTATTATTGAAAGAAATAAGTGCATTCACTATGACCTTTAGAAACAGCCCATTGTCCATTAGAGAACCCATTGAGTGGCTTGTAATGACCATATTAACGCTGTTAATTCTTATCGTTAATGGTCATCTCCCGGTGATCGTTTACTGCATGAGCGTTATGTATTTTGTGGTTGAGATGAGATGACCCTTTTCAAACTGTCCTTCCAAAAAAAAAAAAAGAAAGCATCATTGTGTATCTTACGGGTAAATGTATATCCCCTGTGTATATTTACCCACCCACATTTATTCACACTATGCAAATCGATATTACTGAATAAAAATCTAGTACTTCATATACCCTGGGCTGATTCATAAAAAAATGTAATGTAAGTTATTGCAAGCGTTTTCATGACATATTATGGATACATGTGAATGAGACAATTCAAACATACATACAATAACGAGAACAATTAAAAACTCATTTCTACTGCAAATTCAATGGAAGCTACACCCTTATATTTTTGTGGCTGGTATTCGAACAAATGCATTACAGGTGAAATCGATTCATTTCCAAGACCATCCACCTGAGCTGAACGTAATGCAAGAGTTAAACCATAGTAGGCAGCACTATGAAGAAACAACGATTACGATGCGACCACTTCTCCTTCACCATTCACATTGATTCATGTCTTGAGAAAAGATCAAGCACAAGGATCCACCGGCTACGACAAGCTTACAAAGACCACACACAGAGTGCATTTTTATGAACGAGCTGCATGTTCGTACTCTTATAAACTCTGCAATCGTATGAACTCACAATCAGTCAGTCCCTTCTGAAAAACCAAGAGCTTTAAAATTAATTGTGAAATTTAAAACTGTACATATATCACGCATGCCTACATATTATGTTTTAGTGCAAATAATTTAAGTAATTCGCAGTCAGTTCAGCTGCAAATGACGCAAGTTGTTTTGTGGCCTGACCTTTGTCACAATCATTTCAATTTCGGTGCTATTAATGAACAGAGCAGATTGATATCTTGATAAGTCAGCAAAGCTGATATTTATTCGATGAGTTTGTCTTGAATTTTACTTGAAATTAAGGCGTGAGGAAGCAAAGCAATTTAGTGTTGAGACCACTGTTATTTCAGGAACATCAGATAAGTTTTCTGTTTGATTTTATAGACCATAAATTTCTGAGACAATTTTTAAAGAAATAAGAACAAATTTTCTTGTTTAAGAATGGAAGCAACTTATTTTGCACAAATCTGTGATCTCTATATACACTGTGCATTTTTCTAGTGCATATGTAACTGAATAAATATATATATACGCTAGTATAAATATCACATTGGTTGTTCGTCTGCGTTTTTATTCTTTCACATCGTCCAGTACAATACAGTACATATGGAAGAGACGAGTAGCGCCAGCCTTTTTTCCTGCAGGCAGCGACGGTCTCGTTTGAAAGAGCAAAGGGTAGAGAGGGGTTGGTAACAAAAGACGTGTACATGTCTATTTGTATAACCTACACACACTTTCTTTCCTTCCCTGTATACACGCTTTCCGTTTGATGATGTGTCGTGTGCATATATTCATAAATGGATGCGTTCATGTGTATTGGAGCGTTGGACTGAAAGTGTAAAGTAGAATGTAATGTTACATCATCATGCTACAAGGAGCTTGATAACAAGTGTAGCTACATAATAATAATGAATCTGTCTGGATTCTGGATACAATAGTTTCGCATTTTATGGCGTATATACGACTATTTCGTATATTCATGTCGTATATGTATGTATTTTGGAATAGGTTTGTACTTTTTGTGTGTAGGTTTTTAAATCTAGAATGCGCACGTATATACTTATAAGAACCACAGTATTCAATGATTTTAGAGAACATGCACGCTTTTTGTGATGATGATTTTGGTGTTGGAATGGGATTGGGAAGGGAAGAAGTAAAAAAGATTGAACGAGCACATTTATACATGCAAGGCTACAAGCAAAGGATACGCTTCGTGTAACTGCCTATTTGTCTCTATACACATTGGACACATACATGCAAGAAGAAAGCGAGCATGCATGTTGGAAAAGAAGGAGCATGGGCATAGGGAGAGCCAAGCCAGTAAAAGGGAAGGCAAGAACTGGTCTGGTGAGTGTATGTATGAATATTATGAAGCATCCTGGCAGTGATATAAAGAGCTGGAAACGCTTGCGTGGCGGCCATTAAAGCAACCCAACCCAAAAGCTGCTGTTTTGAAATGAACAAGAGAAAGAGTAAAAAAAGAGTGGAGAAGCAAACTTGAACTGAAACAAGTTTGGGAGTGTGTAGTTGAGAATTTTTGTGTTCAGACAGACGGAGGGAGAAGCGATAAATACGATAACCTTTATAGAAAACGCGTGTAATAAAATTGAACTACACAAACAAAAGCGTGTATAAGACAACTACGTATGTATCAGTGTTATATAAAATCATATAGATTCACTCACTCTCGACACTTAGTATGTAATATATAATTTTGAGCTTACTCTTTATTTATAAAAATAAGTATGAAGGAATGTATTAAATTTAATCAAGGTTTCAAGAGCAAGAATTATGCAAAAGTCTAGCACACACAAAATAAAAGTAATCAAATTTTTTATTAAGACAAACAAAATTTAATTTTTAGTCCAACGCAAACTTAATTCGGGAATCTTTAAATTAAAAACTAATTGCTCCAATAGTATGATCTGTTACTACAATAATTACAATAGATATAATATTGCTCGTTAGTATTTATATCATCCAAGATTAGGAAGTTGACTTTTCTGTAAAAATAGGTGATTGCATGACGTTATAATAGCTAATGTACACATTCAGACCTTATGAATGAAACAAAAAAGCAGAATCATGTAGTTTCAGTGTTTCCTTTAGATAAAGAGGATCGGAATAGGTATATGCTATGAGAAAATAAAATATATCACTGCATAGGAATCATTGAACCGTCAAAATGAGAAGAAGATAATCCAAGTTACCGTCAACAATTTTTTAAAACATTCATTGATACATTATACTTCCTTTTTCAAAAGTAACTCAATTAAATAAATACCTGTCTTGCTGGTTTGCTATTTTTTCTGTTCAATTACTTGACTTTTTTATACTCTGTTGTAAAAAGCAAACATGATAACCACGTATTCCCGGGAAATCAGTTGTCTTTACACTTAAATTAAAAAATCGAGATTTCAACTCTTCATTGTTATGCACTAACAATTAGATCTTAACTTTTATTTTAAAACTTGGCAAACACCTGTAACTGTCACCATACAATGAATTCATGAGAAAATAACATAAATATACCAAAGTAGTTCGAATTTAATTGATGGGTTTTTGTTGCAATTAAGTCTAGAGCAAGGTTTACTTGGAGAATAAAATACGAATAAAAGATGCAGTGTGCAATGAATAGATATGACAATAATACTAAATGTAATTAATTATGTACCTTCTCTGGTTATGTGAAACATTTTGCACGATAAGCATAAATCTACTCAACTAACAATATTAAATAATCGATTCGTTATATCAAAATTGCTTCCTCTTCCATACATTTTTATTTATTTACAAGGTCAAGCATTGCATTCAATGGAGTGATGAGCTTAAAAGCATGTAAATAAACCCAACCTTGTAAAACAATTAGCTGTGTAAATACTACCAGCAGAAAAAGAAAAGGGGTGAATGGATTAATGAGCAAGTAAAAATGCCATTCACATTATAGTTCAAGAAGTGACTTTAAAACATTATCATCAACATCATCATGATCATCCTCATTTCTGTACTTGGAGAAAAGCTGGTCTATAAACTTTAAGCACGTCTATCTAATATTCACTCTCCATTTCCATACAAAGCTCTCATCATCGCGTATTCTAGCATGAGCGGGAGGAGGAGAAGAGTAAAACACATCATAAGAAAAGCAGTAGTAAAAAATATAACATGCGTAAAATTTAATGTTTTGTTTGGGCACATTAACTTTAAGTTGTACTCATTTAATTTAATCTAATGAATTCATTTACCTCACAATATGCGTTTGCGGTAGGTTTGGGTCAGGCTATTTACAAGGGCCATAACTATCAGAAAAATTGCACAACCGGTCCATTTTGCCAATAATATTATAAAAAAGTAAGCCAGTAGTAGAATACTGATAGCCACACCAACATAGTAAAAGCAGTAGTGGTTATTACAGCGATACTGCCTCTATGTTGGTAGCACCAGCACCATGTATCATTTAGATGTAACATTAAAAAAGGTATTGTATACATACACATTATTTTCGCCGACATAGCACAACTCCGTGTTATTATTAGCAAAGCTCAGTCTCAAGATAACTTGCATAATATTCTGAAGTACAAAATTCGCACTTTTTATATACTCTTCTATGCTGTAGAAGAACTTGAACATAGTAAAGTAAATATTATTTTTTATAATCTGCATACATTCTCGGCCTGACATAACATCACCAGAGCGTAGCTTCACAAAAAATATACGCAAATACATACAAGCAGTTGTAGAACAATTTCTCCGTTTTTTCTAGCAGATACTTGCTACTGTTATTTTTTCTTTGATGGAATTCTAACGCCTTCTTATCACATATAAATTACAAGGTGTACATTGTACTACATTTGTGGTGATGGTAGTATTAAAGTTAGGTACATAGTTTTGCTGTTGTGCATAAGATAATCAACGATAAAAGAGAACTCACTCGTATGAAAGCTGACTAGAGTGTGGAAGCGAAAAGGTTAACTCATGGTTTTTGCTTCCACTACGATTTCTTCATTTTTTTCTTCGACATTATTTCTGCCCTTGTCATGTTTTACCATAATATTCACTTTTATTTTAATAGTCCTACAGACCGTCCCACACACACGTAAATCTAGTAATCAATTCAATCTCGTATGAGCACAGCAAAAGCATCGCCAGCACTCAAACTACCAGTCTTCTGCTGTACTGCATTTTGGTCACCATAAAACTTATTGGTTTGCATAAAAACTATTTCTTCTTCTTTCTCTTCTTGGCTTGGTTGACTGGACTATTATTTTCTCGGCCATAACACAAAATACCACTCTCCGTTCTCTTCAGAACATTTACACAAAGAAATACGTAAATGGTTTTACTCATTTAATAGAACACATCAAAATGCGTAGTTGTGGCACATGCATTTAGAATAAAAACTCTACCTTGTAATTTTCTGCTGAGAGGCTTTTCACTGCTTAGCTTGTTCTCTTGTATTCTTCCTAATACTTTCTTGCATTATATTATTATTATTTTTATCGACGATCAATCTTTTTATCCGCACACAACCACCAAAGCAAAAGGCACTAAAAATGCACACATACAACATACATAATATATCATTCTCCTCTTACATACCCAAGGAGGGTGAATGATGTGAAGGTTTTTTCATGTGGAATTTGCAAATATGTTAAAATCTCGTTTCTTGTGACGTGATTACTTGCCCAGTCGAGACTTGAGACGATCTTATCTCTTTGTAATCATCTTAAAGAAAAAATGTACAAAAGAATATAATTTGTGATTTTTACCTTGTTTATTTTTCATTTGGTAAGTTCAACTTGAGAAAAAAATGCACCCTAGAGTTAACACAGTAACACTATTCAACAAAGTCAAAGAAAGAAAGGCAATTTCTGCAAGTCAGCAAATTATTCTAGGTTTAAAAATTGCTTATAAAAGGCTTCACCACTTTTCAAATATTCACTTTTGAGATTAGAAGTTGTGATCACAAATTCGTTCAACGAACTAACTTTACTTTTCGTTTCGAACAATCCTCAAAATAAATCATGGGTGTTTCTTAATATCGTTAGAAAACATTCGGCAATGGAGTAATGTCACACTTAATGTTGAATGCTGTAAATGCGCTCTAAAAATTGGGAATGAAAGTTTATTCTTGCTTTAGCTAATAAAGTCCCCAAATTCCAGTGGTTTAAAATATTCGAAAGGAAATATATGCTTTCGAAATTTGAAGGACAAATGTGAGAAAACTTGGAACATGTTTCTCTGTTCGTTACATTTTCAGGAATGAAGGTACTTTCTCACAAATCAACCCAACAAACAGTTACTAAAACAGTCTATTTTCACTTTATACTACGCTTAGGATTTTAAGGAGAATTTTATTGCGTAATAAAATCTTCATTCTGCGAATTATAAAAAATGGCAAACTGTATGGTGAAAAGTACCAGGTGTATATAGTCAAATGTTTATATAGAATATTAAATGCAAGAAACGGAGTTATACGTACCTAAAATATACAATATATAAAAGTATACGGGTAGAGCGGTATTCCTGTGTGGTGCATTTGAACCATTTTATTGAATCGTAAACTATTTTATGACTCATAAATACGAAGTAAAAAATGCCCTTCGTCTTTTTAGCTTCGTTTTACTCACTGCTTACTCTTAGTTCTAGATTTACGGGTGAAATTCATTCATACCTTTTTTCAGAAGTTGAGATTGTCATACATTGTCAGCAGTATTAAGCTTTTAAGTAATTTTGTATTTATATTATTAGCGTTCAAATTTAAGACTCTTAACGCTGATCTTTTATTGCGGCTTGCTAAATTACAGAAGATCTATGTATTATTGCTTTAATTATACACTTTTAGTTTTCAACTGTTGTGGGTGGAATGATATATTATGTTTCATGAGATAGATGGATAGATGGATAGTAAATGTCATTTTGCTGTGCACCCAATTTTTGTGACGCTTGATGGACTGTCTGGAAGTAGGCCAAACAAGTCAAATTAAGTCAAAGAAATTGCTAGCGATGCGATTTTGTGGTTTTCTTGGGGTTTAATAATCGTAAACAGAGTGCAAATAAGTTGTGAATCGAGTTCTTTGATATTAGAGGAAACAAATTTTTTAAATATATAAGACTAAATAATAGAATAATTAGTGTTTTTAAAGTCACTCAACGAGGTTTCGTAATAAGCTTATTGGGTCTTACATCATGAGTTTTTTATGGATCGGGTTACAGAAGTAACCTGATACTACTGATCACGTATCATATCACAGTCACAATGCATAATATATTATTAGATTGAAAAGTAGTTATTGCAATATCTTTGTAATTGCAGCTACTTATACTAACATTCAAGAAAACACTTTAAACGTTCATAGTAAAATGAGTAAAGCTATTATATTTGTGGTTATGCTGTTCCCTTCCTGATGATATCTTCAACTTGTAAAGTAAATTCAGCTTTTAAGATATTTTATGCGTCAAGAGGTTTTATATTCGCTTAAAAAATCGTGGGTGTCAATTTATTATCTAGAAGTGTCATCTGGCATTTTTTATTGTGGCTACATTTAAACATACTGAATAGTACTTGTCATTATATATGTCTAACGACATGTGCTGGAAACATGATAACAAGTCTGTAAACGAAAGAGTAAAAAGTACAAAGGAACCCATTGTACATTTTTGTAATCAAATTCTTTTTACGTTAAAAATGATTTTTGGATCTATTTTAAATAGCAGCATTGCTATGAGGCTGATTGTATGATTTCGTTATTGCAATTCAGCAAATCAAAAAATAATATCAAAATATTATTAGGTAAAGTTTAAAACGTCAAAATTAGGTTTTAAAATATCTATTCTAGATTAGGTTTCGTAGCATTATAGAATACGACAAGAACAACACATTAAACTTACTGAAAATTTTCATACAGGTTCGAATTCCAGGAAATGAATCACAACACCTGACTTTTAGAAATTTAAATGTTATAAATATGTGCGCTGCACACTATGAAATTCAATATGTTATCTGCATACTTATGCCTTCAGTGCTTACTGCAAGAGTTAAAAAATTCCACCTTGAGATTTCTGAGAGCCATCGAGCAGCTTAATAATAATTTTCTCTGTACAAATCATGTCTGGTATGATTCACCAAGCTTTAAATTTTCTTCAACAAGATACATTCTGTGTTAGCTTCTGCTTGCATTTATTGTTTCGTTTTCTTACATCTTTTGCGCACGCAATCAGTGAATTCTGCATGAAAATTTCTTCAGCACATGATCTTTTTTATACACAGAGCAAAGCACCAACACTGAATGCAGTTCTTTTTAGAAGCTCATTGAAGCTCAATGCATAATTGAAATCATCATCTACAGAACAGTAAACCATGAGCAGCTGTGTACTAAGGCTACATACATGCTCTATCTAGTGGTGTATATGACTGCATGACGATTTCATAAAATGAGATGAAAATCCTCGACCTATATGAATAAAACATTAAGTAAATTACGTATTTCAGTCATTATCATACTTCCTCTCTGGCTTCATTTTTTCTGTTTTTCTGCGTTTTGAGCTTTGAGAGAATTCATGCGTCTTCACATCCATTTTTCATGTTTACTGTTTGCATTGGATCTGTGCATCATCATATCACACACATATTATGTATATACATAATATTAATATACCCTTCTTTTGATGTTTGCTTTTCTACCCTCCCCGCTTTATTGGCCGAAAGAGAGTGAAGGAGACTGACTACCTGATAATGTCTTCAAAACTCACAATAACCAAGTACATATATTATTTTGTAGGGTTGTTTAAAAAATTACCATTAACCAAGTCTTTTGTTCAACTTGGTCAAGCCGAAAAAAATGCACAGAGTACACAAGAAATTATTCATAATATACCTACATCACAGACAAAATCCTAGAAAATGCTACTTATCCACTTCATCCTGTTTGCTACTGGTGGTGTGGTGAATGACAGACAACTGAAGCGGATAAAAGCAAATGAATGAATAATATCCTCTCGGCATTAGTGCTCTTTGCTCAGTGAGTAGAGGAGAAGCACTACTTCGAAACTACCTAATTGACAATTCTAATGACTAATCATTATTGTTATGAGGGTCATTATTATGTGAAATGAGTCCAAAAATAACGTTGAATACCTACTCCGTACAGCTCACAACTGCTCTTTCATCAGGTAACCAAAGTACACGGAGTAAAAGAACACAAAAACCATATAGCGACAATCACTTCTGAGTGGCTTTTGTAACAGTCATTTATAGGCTTCTATAAACACAACATATATAGGGCGGTTTATAGAGGTGTGTGGTATGTACCTGTAGACATATTATAGGCAATTTTTCATTATCATATGATAGTTTTTTATTCAGCTTCCATGTTGATGAGCAATGATCATAATGAACTCCCTTTTAATTCAGTCTTACAGTAAAACAAACTTACACGCTGTTACTCACACAATTTTTCCAACTAATGGCTAAAAAGAGCAAGTACTAGTTGATGTTTGGTGGAATTATCTTTGCAATGAACAAGAATGAAACGCTAAATGAGCCTCTAGTCGGACTTATCTAATTTTATGGAGATTTCTATATTATTTTTTCAGAGCTATTTCAAGTTTTATGGGCATGTTCATGGAAATCGTCTAAAAATGCATCACTAATATTCAACTGCGAATAAGCCATAAAAGCCATAGATCTACAAAATTAAATACTTGAGCTCTACACTCGAATTTAATCATGTAAGTTACATATAAGCTCTTTAGTCACAATTTCATGATTAAAGTATGTCCATTGGTCAGAATTCTTCTTATTTGCATAAAGGAAATAAAACATTCTACGAGAGAATAATTACCTTTAGTAAAAGAGAGCCAGTTCATATCTCGGGACGTTAGCACACCTTTTGGATAAACTGGTATATCTATGTTCAAGGCGATAGAAGACATAATAACGACTCATTATAAAAACCCTTTGACTACGACGATGTTGAATGTACTGCATATTTCACTTTCTTTTGTGCGTTTCTTCATCAATCATTCCTTTCTTTTTCGAACCATCATCAAAAGATTTTTAAAAATGCATTCTAAAATCATTATGCACTCCGCCAGACTGTGAACTGTGTGCAAAGTGTTCTGGATACGTACTCACAGTCTCAAAGTAAGAGAGAGTGAAAGGAACTTGGGATCGGAATGAATTAAAGCTTCGTTGATGTAAATGCCTTTTGTTACTAGGAAAATTTATTGTGCATACTTAACTACCTACCATAATAACTAAATAACATGCGCTACTCTCTTCAAGTGGTTCTGGCGAATCATTTAAGTAGTATCAGGATTGACAAATGAAGCGAGTTTTTTGTGCCTGAGATGTTCTTTTGCTATTGAATTGTGTAAACTTCCATTTTGTGTTTGCATTCTACTCATATTCCATGGATTAAAACCTCTAGCCAAAATACAAAAATATGGCATACCAACTCTATTTGCTAGGATATATAAGAAAGGGAAGCATGTGGGATGAAAGACCAGAGTTGGTAGACTTCATCTCGTGAGCAAGCAATTCAGCTGGAACTTGTTGTTATTTAGCAGAGAAGAAAAGCATTGATAATGTCAAATCACCATAATAATATGAATGCAGCCAAGAATTTATTTTTTTACTCGTTCTAGAGTTCTAGTGTGTAAAACGAGGAGGATACGGATGCAAGGTAAAAATGAAAAAGAGCCAAATTCACATTTGAATTTCAAAACAACTTTGCTTTATAGACAAAACACGTTTCAAAGAGCGTAGAGTGGATAAGCGTAGTTTGTTGCTTGAATATAGAGAATATACATGAAAGAAAAGAAAGAAAGATGAGACCAGGAAAGAAAAAAATGATCAGCGAACATAGTTGCTCGTCATTTGCTTAGATCCCAATGCAAATACAACCCAATAGATGAAGAAACAGTATATAATATACGTGTATCTTTTTATGAAATATATACATACTCTCAAATCCAAAAGGAACAAAATAATGTGCTATTATTCTTTGAGGGAGTCTAAGAAAGGCGTGGAAGTGAAATTTCGCTTGTATGCACACATGCATCTAACATCACACAACATAATTTTATTCATCAAAATGCTTACAAATTTCCAACTAAATTCTCTTGATATTATGCGTTTTAAACTTGCAATTAGTGGAAGTTGCGAATCAGGCCACACAATTATACTCTAAATTTCATGGAGAGAGAAATATCGGACGTACAAGCAAACTAGACGACACCATCAAACGTTCATTGTATTGAATTCACTTATCTTGTCCGTCCAAAATTTACATGTATGCACTCCGTGTAATACAAAAAATGCATCCATCCCAAAACAGTGCTTACAAGAAAGCAGTTCCGATATGTAAACTTTGTACGCATACATTTTTCCTATATCGATTTACCTTATTGTATTTCGTTGCAGCGATACATTTTCAGGTTATGCTTAAAGTTATTGGACTACGTTTCGAAACTATATTATCTACCTATAAATTCTTTTTTATATGATGTTTCATCCTTATACGATATGAAATCGTGGATCAACGTGACTAAAAAATATATGGAGATATGCAGCAGCGACGAGAGCAAAATCCCATCTAAAATTCCGAAGGCTTTACATTCAAGCAAGAAACTTTTTTTTATCATGACAAACAGCCAAGCTGTGATAGAAGCGAAGCAGATGATGGTTTTTGTGTTGCCTCGTGAAAACTAAAGCAAAAAACTTTTTCTTCCTCGTTTTACATTCAGCTCACTTCTTTTCATACCTCTTCTCTTGCTGCTGGCTTTAGTATTTTTTAGAAGAGAACCCGCATTCAGAATTCGTAAACGTTGTAGAACACCAAGAAGTGAAAAAAGTACATACTACGCGAAGTCTTTGCTCTTCTAAAATCGAGACCTTTTACATCTTCCTTGAAGCTATACACTTGATTGCATGATTGCTTTGCGTGAACGGGTAAAAACGACTCATGTCAGTGTGTATGTGTTTCCCCTCTATTATCAATTCATACATAAATACAGAGGTTCTCATATAAAATCAAAAAGTTACTCTGTTTCAATAGTATACATGAGTGTTTTTCTAAGCACAATAATATATGTAGCACGTTTGGTGTTTCCAGCAAAAATTCTCTACATGCAAAGCTTGCTGTAAGATTAAAGACGAAGACATGACCATGTTCAGCAGAAAAGTTGATATAGTTTTGCTCTGAAAAGAGCGAGAAGAATGAAAAGGTTCACAATGTTTGTACCATTCTATTCTACTCTTCTAGCTCTTTTTCATCTAAATTGTGAAAATATCCACACAAAAAAATCTTGAAAGTACGACAAAAATTAAGTCAAGCCAAAAGTCTCTCGTGATGAATAAAAATCTCCTGAGTTTTGAGCTTTTTATGCATTATGCTGTGGGTAATGTATAATAAATCGAAGTTAAAGTCATGACAGTCGCCTTTAGAAATATATGATGGCATGACAAGACCTGAGACATGATTTATTTGTATAATTATGCCATTTTAAATTCACCTTCAAGACTAAAACTAAAATATGAGCATGAAAACATTCAACATTTTTATGCATTCCTAGTTCATGCGGTTCTACACTAAGACCAAAAGGCTCCTTTTTTATCCCCTCACACTTGATTCATAGAGCATTATATGTGTACCCATGCGTGTTTGCAATCGTATTTTAATTTTTAAGTTACATTTGATTACATCACCCAGTTTTCAGAATCATTGTTCGTCTGATGTGAAATGATGCACACTGTTTAAAATACAAAAGGTTTAAACTCTGTTGAGCTAAATATCTACTTGGAACACTTTTTTAATGCATCGAAAAGATTTGTTCATATCCTGTGTTCTAACAGTAAATAAATATAATCCGAAATTGACTAAGATTGCAATCTCATAGTTTGGGAGTATACAGTCACATATCTGTTGGGTATGTTTCAAAATTGAAAATCCAATCCATATTCTCTAATTCATGCTTTTATTTGTTTATAACCACCTTTTATTGTATAGTCCTTAATTGTTTGCTTGCCCTGAAGAAGAATGTGGTCACATTCGAAAGCTTGGCACGAATAAAATTTTTCCATTTAAAAACCCGTATATTTTAACTTGCGTAGTCCTTATTTTTAACAGGGACAGTTGTAGTTGTCTTATGTAAATTTATTTCTAATCTCTATGCATTCTTATACAGGCGTTCGTTCGATTTATCTAATTTAACTTTACTTAAATCTTTATTTTTGCACAAAGACTTTACACCTGTGCTTCAAGACATGAAAATAAAGTGAGAGTGAGCCTGCATTGGGATATAAGTGACTGCATGGACAACCCCTAGTAAAAATCAATGTCAACCTCTATTGCCTCAAATGTGCTGTTCTTATTTTAGTGTACTTGCGTATAACCTTGTTTCTTATTTACAGCCCTCAATACAAACATGTATTGCACATCTACCATAAAAGAAAGTACCTCAACGTGCTGATACCCTTTTTTAGAGTGCTGGGTTAGAGTGAACTGTAAAAGGATGCTCTTACGGGATATTATCATGTGGGGCTTCAAGAATACGTACGATCATTGGAAAAATGAATGAATGACCGTCTTTGTATGTAAGCGTTGATGATAATGACGGTGCGGTGTACCATAAAGCATTATGTGTACGGGAGAAACATTAAAACGGCAATTGAATTGAGGGTTCCTCTGTCCCTTCTCTATGATACTGGAAATGATCCAATAACTACTCAGCATCCCGAAGCCATTTTGATTTTCATTTAGTCATACAGAACCAAAAATAGCTTACCAATATATTGTTATACACATACATTTGTATGCTTATTTTTATATGTATGCTTATATAGAATATTGTATGTGCATGTACGAACTGCATCCTTCTTTATGTAGAAATTAGATGGGAAAGTAAACAAATTGTATCTGTGATAAATTGCAGCACAGTCTTATTATATTTTAATTGATTTGATTGTTATTAAGTTATGTGTACTAACGTTTAGATTGATTGGAAGTTATTAGAAGTACATTTTTGTCAAAATTTGGTTTTATTCTATTGTGAAAATGGTGCAAAGCATTCAGATAACTGTCCAGTGTCCACCTCATGCTGTTTGCAAGCATTGTCACAATTGCCCTTACAACAATATTGGGATTGGTTAGGTGAGTTACTTGTTCCATATAATTTAGATTAAAATGAAGCTATTCTTAAATATTTTCCAGGCCTATGAAAGTGCAAAAAATTCATTTTCAAGTGTTTAATGTTCACATGCGGGGACAGTTATTAAGTTCTCAAAGTTGCAGGTTGTAATTGTTTGCATTACAAATATTACAATCCCTCTGGCATAAAAAACACTCGAGTGAGATGAGTGATTTTCTTGAATGTGATCTATAAATCCGACAAAAAACAACTGTAAAAATTTATCATCATCAAGTCCTATATTCAGCTTGCAAAATTATTAATAAAACGATGATAAATTGATATATATTCAGCAAAACTTCGCAATACCCCTGAAACGGAGGAAAATATTTTATATGTGTGGGAATTTGTGCGTAATTAAAATTAAGATGTGGTGCAACCAAAATTTTCTTTTTACACCATAACTTATAATCGTGTTCGTTAATGTCCAGGTGATGTAGTTATTGTCCGATTTCTGAGTTAATAATCGTCAACACTTAACCTTGCACAAGTATTAATGGTTCAGATTTTGTAAACTACACATTTTTATGATATTCATTTTAATATGATTTCCCCTCTTGACAAGGATAATATAAGACTTTGATGGTAATTCGTTTTACGTTGGGATTTCTCAATTTGGTATTATTACATTCACATTCTCACACATCATAATAATCGAGTCTGATGATAGCGTCATTATCATAATAATTTTCCCGACATTCCTTCACTCCCCCACTTGATAGAAATGCATTTTACAGGTTTTTCATATCCCTTTCAATAAAAAATGCGAACCAGCCACTAGTAAGTCTCATTGAGGAAAGGTGAATCATTCAGGCAAAAAGATGAAAATATGGGATATTTAGTGTAGAAATTCATAAGCAAATAAACATCCCGTCTTCTTTGCTTCACTCACTCTTCAACTTACATATAGCTCTCATCGCATTACAATAACAAGAACTATGTAATGCAGACTACAAAAGGGGCGGAAGAAGACAACATGATTTTAAACTTAAAACTTACTAGCCTAGAGTTAAAAATTATTACTTATGTAGGCAGAACCATGGGCATATCGCAATACCCAAATTTCAAGTCTATGCGTTAAATAGGTTCTGAATCCATATGTAAGTTTGCGAAATTGGATGGACAGACAGAAGAAAACCATTAAGCTGTTGGCTCTTCCTCACCTTCTTACTAATAAAATTAAAGTGTGTAGGCATTTGTTTCGGCTTTCCTTTTCCCCTGTTGTATGCTACGCGATTGCGAGTTTGTAAAAAACCTGCCGTCGCAAAATCCATAAATATCATTCGGAAGCAATTGCATTGGCATTTCATGGTTATATTCATTGCATAATTTAATGGACATTAAGATGACGACGATTATGATGGTGATGATAATGGCTATGAGAAGATAACGAAAGCAGATGAAGAAAGGTGCTGCTGTAAAGGTTGGTTTGGTATGGGAATGAGGAGGTGTTCCTTGTGGTGCTTCTTTTGCTACTAGTAGTACATTCTTCATTTTCATAAAAAAAAAGACACGTACGATTGCAATGTTATTATGAAAGAGAAGAGGTGCACATGTACATACAAAAGTGTATAGACACATGCATAACTCTTTGCTCATAAAGTTTGACGTTTGACGATGATGCTGCTGCTCCTGTGTTTCCCTGTATGATGCTGTATATAGTTATAAAAGAAGACGAGTGTGCACATTAATGGCAATAACATAGCAATAATAATAATGATAATGATTGTAATGGTCATATAATGTCCATGAATGGTTGTTAACTTGTATAAATATCTGTTTATATGAACATGCATATTATGTGCCTTGTATAGATCGGGCGAGTAATATAGGCGGATTCATAATAGCGATTCACAGTACATTTGTAAATGTTGATCACATCGTCGTCAGTATCATCACCGACAAAGCATCTAAAAGTGAAGATATTATGAAAAGAGAATGAGACTGCTAGGGAGCCACCAAAGATGAATAGACTTTTACTCGGTATATGAATACTAAATTGAGAAGTTTAATATTTGTTGTGATGATATTGCAATGAACGCAGATTGGATTGACACACGGTATCTTTCTCTTTACTGTTGGACGGTAACGTTTGCACGAAGGCCAAAATCCGACAGTCAGTCAGTAGCAAAAAAATTGTTCTGTTAAAAACCACAACGAAAAAGTCAACATTTCATTGATGATGATCGTGGGGATGATGCAAACAGTCAAAAGCAACAGTGCACGAATACAAATAGTTACTACTATACTGACTGACTCTGACTCCTGAAAGGCTTCGTTGACTTCATATTATACTATAATATTGTGCTGTGTGCCACTGTTGCACCGCTATCGTTGCTTATATTGCATTTGGTAAAAGTAGAAAAGAGAAGAAGTAATAGTAATGGCATTATTATTATTATGACTATTGCGCCTATACGAGATTACGAAATGTGCGAAAGAGTATTAGGGCCACCGTTGTTAAGTTGCTCATCAACTTGTAATGACTGTAATGAGTGTCAGCGTCTTCATAAATAATCGGCATGTTACAGCAAACAAGCCACTGTACTGCTGCTCTCTGCCTGGATACACTTCTTTCACCCCCTTCAAACGAATAGTGCAAAAATATGTGTCCGTGTAGAAAATGAAAGATGCTCTTCAACATCTTATTGCAATTTTCTCTTTTGAATAAAAGCAATATACGTATAGTTTCGGTCAACTGTCAAAGTTCTAACTTAAGGGTACTCAGTAAACCAAATAAAAATGAACATTAGAAACATGATAAAACTCATGCTAACAAGAAAGCTTCACTGTAGGCATACAAAGGGTTAGGACTTAAATTCTACTCTGAATAATATCATGTATGAAAAATGAAAAGCATTTGTTCATACTGCATTCCTATTGGACTGATAGACACAACTACACACCCTCAGCTTCCGATTCGCCCCCATCCGACTTAATGATATTTTCTCTCCACTGAGCAACCAAGAGAAAATCTAGATGTTCGCAATAAACTGCTTGACAGCACAAGAAAAGAGTTACGATGCTTTCCAACTGTCTTTAAAACTGCTCTAATAGTCATGCAGCATGATTAACTGCATTACCATGTGAAGTTACGAAATATATTTGAAGCTTCAACTGCAACGGTGGATATAGACTTTGGAACATATATTTCCAAATTCTCTAAAAACAAAACGGTGAGTTTCTTGAATAATCCGTCTGATGAAATTAATCGTATGGGAAGCGTGCAAGTGATGATTTGAAAATGGGCTCATAAATATAAACAAATTTTTATTTTGACTTTGTAACGTAAATCCCTAAACTACGCCAACTCAAATAGAAAATAGAACCTGCGTTGCTACCATTCAGCGTTTTTCTCAATGTTTACATAGTACGCAAATCAACATGAACTATACACCCTTCCCTATGACAAAAAACTTGAAACTCTGTCTATATATAGCATACTTGCAGAGTGGCTACAAATACTCTACATCTTTTAAAACATCTTTCATTACGTAGGAATTTTGGCATTTTACAGGCAAACGGAAGCCCGTTATTTATTATTAAAGTACAAAAAACTGTCTGAGTGGAAGACATGTACGTATGCCTTGGATTTATATATTATGCCTGGTTGGAAGGAAAGTATGTAAAACATTTTTCAAATACAAGATTTTTACTCTGTGTATTTACATATTTTACAGTCGAGCTTGTTATATGGTGCCCTCGTGCCACCGATACTGATGCGAAAGATTAGTTAGATTCTAAATGACTTTGATAACGGTTTTACGATATTATTTTAAATGTGAATTCAACACCAGTGAAATATAGATTGATTTATAAGCTTTTCATGTTCATGAGAAGGTTAACTTTGTAAGTGTAAGCTAAAAATTTCTATACATGACTGCTTCTGAATCAAACAGCTTCAGAGTAAGCTTGCACCATTCCCATTTTTTTTAAATCTCACAAAAGTTCATGTTTTGGCTCGATGTGTCCTCTTTTTACTGTCCATTTGGCTTTGTACTCATCATCACCTTGAACGTTCCTGCAGGAGTCCATGTCTTCTAAAATAGCAACAAGAGTGTCTTTAAAAATAAACGTTTTAAGGGTTATAAAACCTTTTTGTTCAAAATGTTTTAAAACTACAATGCTTCATTGGGTTATTGTCTTCCTATTGCTTCACCCGCGTCCTGTTCTCGTAAAAGAATTCTTTAAAAAAGTGGATTTTTACTTGTCGTAAACCACATCAAGCTTGAAAAAGATTCAGCAAAAAAGTCCTTGACATATTATTCATTGTTGTCTCATCATCATGTTTGCGCTTCTTGCATTCACAGGACCATCCTTTTTTTTTATTTACAAAACTATATATACACGGGAGGATGCCGGCTGTCCAGTTCTCAAAATAGTAAAAAACGAAGAATAGCTCTTTGGCCTTTTTTATAACCGTTTACTCAACCCTCAGGTCAAAAAGGTAGTTTTATAACTTAACAGTAAAGTAGCGTCATAAAAACATCTTTGCTGCAAGATTCGACCAGTAAACAAAACAATGTAGCATACCTATATTTATTTCAGTTTTATGCGATGCCACCAAAGTTTAGAAATATTTTGCTTAGCACCAATGGGTAACACACTTTAGTTAACTTTGCACATACTACTCCACCGACGTTGATACGTGTTTTATAGTTTGTGCATATATCTCATGCTTATCTCGTTTCATGCCTGCAATTCACTGTATAATAATAACTATTGACATGTGAAGGCTTTCAAGAAAATTCACTTTCCTACAATTTCTCAGGCCATAATAATAGCATGCTGCTCCTTCACTCTTGATTATATTGTTTTTTATCAGTGCAAGCAAATGCTGTTAAACGGAGAACGGGTCGTGATCGTGGTGTTGGTTATTCAGTCTGCCGTGGTTCTCTCTGGGTGCATTTGTACACAACTTATGTTTCAGATTTTTATTTATTCTATAAACCTTTACGACATTTTGACATGACAGTTTTATATTTAGCATTTTTACCTAAGATCCCCTACACATTGTTATTGTGTGTAGTGTGCGTGTGCATACTTAACCGATAAGTCAATATGCATATAACGAAAACATCGTAGCTTATTTGTTGCAAGCAAATAAGTTAAAATATTATCTACGTATATCTGCTTGAATTGTATGATAACTTAGACACAATAGGAAATATTTATCTTATACATCCATGCATACAACAATGCCGGATTTCAAATACGTTAACCAAGTTATCCCTATAATGTCATATATGGTATCACATCTCATACCATTATCCTCATATGCGCCTTTCTTAAAAGGGTAAAGGTTTCAACTGCAAGCCTTCACTCTTTCAAGCTTAGAGAACAGTAACGAAATGTAAGCGTAAAGGAAATGTATATCCATCCTTTGCGATGAGTCAGGTAAACCTACCAATAAGAGAAAGCGTGAAAATCATTTTTGAAGAAAAAAGGGCTGTCTCGTTGCTTGAGGCGGTTCCTTTATTCTTTTGTATTTGGTGTACTGCCGTGCCAAAAATGATAGCAATAATGATCTTACGGTTTCCTTTGCTTGTATTTTAGACCAAATGCCGTGTCGTATACATTTTCTAAGAATTTTATAAAAATTTAGAAGAGTATTTGCACAAAGGAAACTTACAAATTGCAAACTTTAACATTTCGAGCGTTAGATAACACTAATGATGATCATCTTATACAAGTGCATGCACACTTTTTAAACGTTGGATTTAATTAATTAATTCCTTATGTAACTTATATTATGTAATAAAATATGGCTACGAAATTAATATTTTTTGTAGCAAAGGCGGTCTCATTTGTTGAAAATTTGGAAGATTTTACACTGACAAGAAAGCTGTATCGACAATGAAAAGAACTCAAGTTCCAACGTTTATGTTCCTTTTTATTGCACGTATCAATTTTATTTATCGAAAAAAGTTTTACGCAGGTTGATTTTGTTTAAAAAACGAAAAAAACCTCATCTTAAAGGTACTGTGGTTTTTGTACTCTTGTTGCTGCTATTAGCTATATATGATGATGATGATGATGATGAGCAATAAAAGTGTAGTTGAAGACAGCATTAACTTTTCATCAAAAATTTGTGTATTTTTTCTCTCCTAAACTGACTGTGTTGTTGGTTGTGTGGTGCTTTCATGTACACAACCAAAAACACCACCAAAACTTCAAATTTAATTAACACGTATTTCTTTTGAACTTTACGGTGCCATAAAAAAGTCGTAAAAAGTCAAAGCTAACTTCGTTATCCCGACTTTGACGGGTTTTGAAGTATATAGAACAACATACCTTTCCGCTACGCAACTTTTTGAGTAGATGTGGTGGCAGGATGGGTAAACATTTCAGTATACATAATATGGTGTGTAATGTCAAAAAGTGGCAATATAAAAAGGAAGGGAAAAATGAGTAGTAAAAAGTAAAATAAAGTGTAACTTTTTTCGCTCTGACTGTGTCGCCGTTTTCACTGACTCCATTTTCTGGCTCGTGACCAACCACACGGAGAAAAAATGTACCTCAAAAAGCACAAAGCACACAGTGTGTATACATCCCACCTATTATGGTTGAGCGCTCTCATTCATGTATTCGCATCGTCTTGTCCACTGCTCACATACTTGAGAAAAAAAGCACTTGACGGAATGAGGATGAGTTATACGAAATAACAGGGGAAAAGAGCTGCTAATTAATAATTAACTAATCATTTGAGGTATAATAAAACGTCGGATATGTATGGTAAATGGCACATTTTCACCATCCAATGGTGATGATGATGGCCAAGTTGATGGGCTATGGCATGCCATCATGAAAATTCCCCTTTGGTTGAAGTACCACAATTTTAACTTCTGAGAGATTGAAGCCTTTTACACCATCAAACTGAACATCATAATATGGCACGGCATGGTGAAGGTCTACTTACAAAACAGCTTTAGTTGTCGCCGTATTTATTGTTGAAACTTATCAACTTATACATACATACAAAAATATACATATAAAAAGGTGATCGTTTGAGATGTATTTAGATATTTTATTTTTAGGCACACATTATGTATGTACAAATATATAACCCTACCTAATATTGTGTGGTGTGCCCACATCACATATTGTATGTGATAGTTGATAGGCCAATAAGGATAAGCATAACGAAAAGACATCTTAACAAGCGAGAAAGACACTTTAAGTCCTCGTAAAAAGTTTTATGTGCCCTTTATGGTTTGTTTTAGTGGTTAGTAAAAGGTGGTAAGTGCAACGTTAAACACTCATTCATTCTTCACTTGTTCTCCCTTTTTGACTTGTTTGACGCTCGCTGCTCCTGTTCTCCATTTTGAAGAGCGTGTTGTCATCATAAACAGAATATTATATGGGTACCTAGTACAAGATAACCTGTGGGTTTTATGATGTCTCTATTTTTATTTCAATATTTATTACTACGTTTACTACAAGAAGAGCCACCTTTTGATTATGATGATGATTGTATTACGAGATCATTTATTATAATAAAAGAAAATAAACTACGAGCAAGTCGAATTTTATTGCATTAAACTAAGTCAACGTGCTTATCCTTTAACTTGTCTTTTTGATAAAAAAAGATAGCTCAACAGCTCAGATTTCCGTCGTCACTTATTCATCCAGTTCTTGTCAAACTTCTTCCATCTGCTTACTCTAGAGGAACAGTTTTATTAGCATAAAAATTGGATAAAATATCATACAAAATTTTATCTGTTAAACTGGAGGAGTAGCAGAACTGGTTGTCAAAAATTCAAAGCAAAGGCTACATTGTTTGGCTTTTACTTCGATACGAAAGTTGGTGCAAAGTAGTAGCAATATAACTTGTTTCGTTGTAAATCTAGTCTAGTAGAACCATCCGTCGTGTTCTTGTAATGGTATATATGTATATAAGTGTTTTAACCGTGTTTTGGGTCTCATTTGCAGTCTTACGCATTGTTTTATCGCTTGTTACCACTTCACAGATATTCCTATTGTTACGATTATGTTGATGATCATTGGGTATGAAAATAGGGCATAAAAAGTAGGAGGGCCTCTCATCATATTAAGTATTTCCATTTACACTTGTGGTTCTACCATTTGAATCAAGCCAGGCGAACATCTACTTAAACTGGTAAAGGCACAGTGACTCACTCATTAGTAAATATAATATAAGGCAGAAGAAACGAATCAGGTTTTTGATTCCATTATACACAGTTCAAAACTGATTGCTTGAAATTTGGCTATTTAAGTTTACACACGAATTTAGAAGTAGCCCTTTCTGCTGTCATTTACATTTCCCCTACTGCCAATGCTACTTGAATATGATTACCTATTCACATAATGGAACTTCAAGTTCTCAGCATGTCCTGCCTTTGACTTCATCAACAGTCGAATCTGAAT
Organism: Willowsia buskii; assembly: GCA_034700685.1. NCBI lineage: Eukaryota > Metazoa > Arthropoda > Collembola > Entomobryomorpha > Entomobryidae > Willowsia > Willowsia buskii. The sequence continues at coordinate 132,483 of JAQIXW010000001.1, read as the reverse complement.
ACTGGCTTGTTTTCATCTAAGTGCTTATTGCATCATTTAGTGCACCGATGAACTACCTTTGAATAATATTTAAGCAGCCTCTAAATTGCCAATCGAAGGTGTATATAAAAACATATACGAAGCAATAAAACAAAATGCCAGCCTATTTACAAGTCTATGATTTTCCTTTAATTAAATTAATGAAAGCGTTCAAAAATTCCTTTTGCTCATACATGTCCTCTTTGTAAGCACATTATCATATCTTAGAGCAAAATGCAGGGCTGCATATTTACAGCGGCTGCGCTGAGTAAAAAATGCATTGTTGAACACGAAGTCGATTTAAAAAGTTGGGCACTTATCATCAACATATCGTTAGCCTTATTATGACGATCATGATCAAACCGGGTAGGTGAGTCCGCTAGGAGAAAATTACGACAAGTATTGCTAAAAATTAAATTGAGCAGCACATCGATTTGGCTGCGATTACCTCTTATTCAACTTTTGTATTGTCATCATTAAATCACCGTCTGCCAGAAAAAGGCTGAACACTTGTTTCCAATGTTGGCACATGGGTGATTGACTGGCTGACTGTTTATGTAGTTAACCGTTCATCCACATCATCACTATAAATTTGACATTTTTATATAAAAGTATTAAGCGACAGTATAAACACTGTATTTGGTATAGTAATACCCCTTGACATGCAGTAATGCAGTAGTTGTATAATTCAACAGCTCAGAATAGTGAATCATTTTGTGTGATTGCTTCACAAAAATCATAAAGCAACTAAAATTAGGAGAAAAAATTGTAATAAGAAAAGTCAAAGGTATTAAAGAGAACTGTTTTATTTCAGTAGATAAGCATGCAACGAGAATAATGGAAAATATTTAGTCATGATCATCTTTATTCTCATCTTCATTATTTGTCTCTTTAACCCTTTCTTTCCCTCTTTAAAAGATGTAAAGTATATAATGTTTATGGCTAAGCACACACTAAAGTATCTTGATTCGACTTCAACAAGCCTTTAACACATGTTAACTTTTATATAATATGATGATTATTATTATGGTTATGATTATTGGGTGAAATGCCGTGGCGCTTAACTATCTATCTTCCTACTTCTACTAGGAGCCATACAATATACGATACATGTAATATGCATACACATGGTGTTAAAGCAAACACAAACATAAAAGAGATAGTAATGTACGCGTTCCTGTTGTAATGTTCTGTAAACTGATATGGAGACGTCTGTCTGTCAGGCTTTGCTTAGATTGCGGTGAATTATTAAAAACATGCTTGCATATTTTTGCTCCTGTTAGTTTTATCTCCCTTCTTGCCCATTTGTCTTGCCATCATCATCATTTTTGCAAAGAATGAATTGGTGGGCATTGTATTCACTTTTATACCGAGCTTAAAAACTGTGTATCAGTACACATCTTTGACTAAAGATTACAGAAGTATAGTCTTATGTAATACATGCATACCTACTCATTATCATAATAAGATACTACTGGTGGTGTACATACAGATTAGCAAAGACAACAAATGAATGTATGTCTCGTTCAAGTGCAAGTGGTTAGGCCAGATCATCATCATCAATGTTGTTGCGGTGTTAATTGCGCATTTCGCGATCTGTATATTTGGTATATATTCACGAACTCAACATGCTGACCCTACAATTTTTTGTCCGTGTAGTTTAAGAGGGTTAACGATTCTAATGCAAAACATAAACATAATTAAGTGATGTATGAAGATTTACTAATTAATGTTACTTTTAAAATTAAACTTTTTGTCCATTGAATATTAAATGAGAAGGGAGTGAACTTGAGCTTTGCATGATAATGAACTGTATATACACAAACGTTACATTTTAAGTCCTATAGACTGGAATACCTTGCTCTAATAATGGCGCTACCAAACATTGTCTATCAACGTTTAATAAGACACGTGACATGATCAAATTATATCAATCGTGAAATTAGATAAGATATATATAAGCATAGAGCCTTGACTTTTGTTCATTCATTTGTAACTCATAAGAATGTTTGTCTCAGAAACAGTGAACTTGCAAAGTCAATTAAAAGGTTTTAAAATTACTGCTGTATAACATTTATACGGCCAACTCTGCTATTGCAGCACAAGCTAGTAGGAATCACTCCAAAATTTCCTCTTCTGAACTCTTTGGTGATTTAATATCTGATGGCATTTTTGGAAATACAAGCATTATAACAGCTCCAAACATGGCTAACAGCAAGATAACGATCAACATTATATCGCTGTTAGTTGGGCATTTGAAACCAAGCTAGAAATTAAAAAGCTGCGTACAATCACACTTATATCATTATATCAGATAGCAATAGCAGATCCTGAAAGCACAATTTCATTGGTTCTAGTTTCTTCAAACGTAGAATTTTCAACAAATGTGACTTAACTGTTTTTACTAAAGGAAAACTAAATATACATCTCTAGTATTATAAAACTGATTTCAGTTTTTGAAACTTTTATCAGTTCACACTCGACTTTGGAATATATTTAAGTATCTAATCTTTGTTTTTTCTATACCAAAGGCTTTCATTCCCTTTTTCTAGCAAGAATACTGTCTGCACATCATATCTAGGTATATATCTCTTTAGTATCTAAATATAATAATACTATGTATACATCTTGCAATATATATTGTTGTAGTTCATTCCCACATGTACATAATATATTAAAAGGTCGCAACGCACCAGTTTTTATGTCATCCAGCTTCTGTTCATTAGATATACATAACAGTAAGTCTGTACAAGATTATCAACCCAAAGGTATAAAATGTTGCTCTTAGATTTATTGGCTCGACAAGCTCCTATCATCTTTCAAATTATGTTCGAGATTGGGACCATTAACATGGACCATCATCATCATCAAGAAAAAATTTAGTTGGCTGGAGCATGAGCCACTAACAATAAGCGAAGTTTCCTCTCCAGAAAAAGTTCTCATTATTTTTTTGGACATTGAAAATATAACAGCATGTCTGCAAGCAAGAAGATGGATTCATGTGAAAATCAACCAGGTATACGGAGCTGAAAGGATAAAAAAGGAAACAATATACAAACGTAACCCTATACATAAAACATTCTCATTGAAAGAAATCTGTTTTCCTGTATCTCTATTCCCAGTTGTTTTGTTTCACATCCACTCTCTCTTAAAAACTTTTGTTAGCTGATGAATGTCTGCCTATTATGCAACTCTTGAAAGGGAGATAGGGGGATAAAAACTTGATCTGCTTCTGTTTCACATGCTAGAAAACAAAGTCCAAAAGAAAGTCAGAGTCAATAATTACCTACTACCAAAAACTGGACCCATTTTATGCATCCATAATAGTGAGTGAATCAAATCAGAACGTATCCCAAAAAATAAATAAAATTAGCATCTTGTTCTACACACAACACACAATCTAAGGTGAGCATTTACAACTAACAGTCGCCAGTTGGCTTTTGCTACTACACGAGTGACGATGATTGTTCATCGTGAAAGTAGAATACCTAGTATAATCAGAGTCAGCAATGGGCTGAAACCAATAGGATGTACATATGATATTGTAAGGAAATTCGAACGCATCCCAACAAAAATCCGAGCATGTATACTGACAACGTAATACCATAAGTGGATTGTAAGGGTGAGATTCCATCTTTATTCAAGACAGAATAAGACATTTTCATGTAAGCTTTTGTACATTTGCTTGCTGTTGAGGAAACTTAAAAAGTTTAATATCAAGTTTTTTCAGAGAATGTAAAGCGTCATCTTCCACGGTGATTTCTCTCTTTTGTTGTCTTCTTGGTTTTCCAAACTGGAAATGAAGGGTAATGCATACTACATCTTAGCAAAACTTACTTTGTACTTTTCTTGCTTCTTCAACTTCCAACTTTTTGGCTCGCTCGTCTTCTTCTCTAGAGCCGAGCAAACTTGTCTTTTTGGTTTGTGTTGATACTGCATAAAGTACAAGTTTACAAAAAATAGTGGCAACAAAAAAGATCTGATGAGATATGCCCTGTCGAGAGTAAATGACTTGGTCCTTTTATGCAATGGCAGAACAGAACCAGAGTAAAAAAGTGTAGCATTCATCATTGACTTGACACACGTACATTCTTTCCTTTAAATGCAGTACATAAGTAGTGTACTTGTGTATCAGAATCGAATACTACATGCGTGTGCACATGGACAATAGCCTGACGCCAAGTCGCTTATAACGCTCCCACCCAAACACACATCGCTCTTTAGTGATATGACAGTATTCCTTTTTTGAAATGCAACGCTTACTCAAGCAACACGAAACCGTATCAAATCTATCGCCTGAATATATTTCCTTACCGAACAAAGTTGAACTTGCCTTGCAGTGGTACCAGCTGTCCTTTTCCCGTGTAAACTTCTATGGCTTGCCTGTAAATCCCACTGGTAGCAAAGTACAGTATAATGGGGCTCGGTTTTTTATTGTTTTGGTGTGATGAAGGAATCAACCTGTAATAATAGAGAAAAACAATGATATAATTGCTATTTTAGACAAAAACTTCTGTTTTCAATTCACACATTGAGTTTCTAGCTACTTTTGCATATCTCTGATGAGATCAATCTTTGCCTTTAAAAGCTGTTCTCACTTCTTGCTACTTGTCATTACACTCTGTAATTTTAAATACGTATTGCATTCATAAGAAAACTAAAACAACAAAAAATTTTTTTTGTGTAGGTACTTATTACATTTGGTGTGTATTGCATAGTTGCTTGAGGAAAATCTAAAGCCTTCCAATCGTTCAACTACCTTTCACATAAAAGTGGTTTTGACTGATAATGATAGACTGACAGCTACAGTTTTTTTCCTTTGAGTACAATTTAAGGAAAGCCTCTATCAAAATGGAATACCTATAATATACTTTTCTTAACAAAGGGTAATGGATAAATTTTCATTTAAAAAATACAGAAATGTATCACCTAATTTTACTGACGATGAGTACAAGCGACTGCATGAAGCATAATATTATTTGAACTGAGGTAATCACAATAGTGCATGAGTAGCTTCCATGTACTAATAATCTTGAACAGTAGAAAGATATATCTCTTTAGGCAAGATTAGTAAAAGCAACTCTGGAAAAAATATAATTGTTATGTGTAAAGAATAAAATGTAGTTAAAACATGCGCATGGTGGTTTTTGTAATTGTCTTATAGTTATATTTAAAGTTTAAAGTTATAGCATTGCAAACTTTGTCCTAAATTCTACACGCTTGTCTGCTTATGGAGGCCTTGAAATCAGGCATTTTATATAAAAACCCTGATTTATGAAAAGAAGTAACGGCAAGTGAAAATATATGGTGATATGCAAAGTAAAAATTGGCACTATTGAAATATGCAAAGCTAGTACATCAAGAAAATTATAAAGTAATGTTCATTTATAAAGGTTCTGCTTTTGCTTTTGTAAACACATTCTCACCATAAGAGAAATTATAACTTTCGTATGAGCCATATTAATAATTAAAAAAGTGTGATATCAAGGCGTAATAGAAGAGATGATAAAGAGATGTTGACTTTCTAGTAAAAAATATTACTTTACTGCATGCAAGAAACAGCCAAAATTTAAAATTTTCAATTCACGAATTACAAGCAACTTTTTCATGGAAAAATAATATGAAGTAATAATGGATGACTCGTTTGTAAATAATCAGCATGTTTGTCATGTGCGAATACTAAAATTATTGCTTTGAGTTTTTAACAAAAAAAACTGAATGTATTTTCTGTGGAAAAAGCGGCGAGTTGAAGAAACAGAAAAGAGGAAAATGATTAAATTCAACAAATCATCGTCGTCATTCTCTCATAGTCTTTCCGAGTACTCCACCAAAATGCCAACACTGCTTTTGCAATTAATCATGTGTAGCACACAAGATAACAAAAAACAACGAACAGTGTTGTCAGGATAGGAAGTGCCTTATACTTGCGCCAATAATGCCAGCCAAAAGTATGCAAGGTATTGTTAGAAAGATTGTATGCATTCGGCTTAGTGTAGATATAGAAGAAAACTACATTTTGTTACTTATGATCCCGGTTGCGTGCTAAACCATTTTTTATACTGGCTCGTTTATAGTTCATCATCGTGGTAGTAAACGAACAGTAGAGTACAACTCGAACGAAGTAAACCTTATAAGCTATAGATTTATACTCGTGGTGTCTTGAATTGTACAGTATATGTATATAATGTATATGCATAATGCATGCTTCGCTTTTGGAAGAGAAAAACGAAGTGAATTGGAAAGACAGAAGATTACAATTTAGAAGAAATAAATAACCCTTAAAAATTTACGAACTCGACTAGTGGCTGACAGGCTAAAGGAATAAATTTTGCGTGTGCAATTCCCCTGCCGATAAAATTCGGCCTTTGACAATTTATTGCCATTCCCTTGGCAAGGTTCTTCGACACTTCTACACTATTTTATCCCACAGAGCCTCCATCCTTAGTCTCACACGCTATGCGTATTTTACTAGTTCCAAATAGCAAGCCATTGTCGTGCAGTTTTACTTCGTATAATATGAGCATTCTGAGGTTTTTGAGCCTTATTTTTTGTAAGCATGCTTCAAAATGAAACATACTCTGACAATTGGATATTTAGTTTGGGAAATACTGCATGTTTTTATAGAAAAATGAAAGAGCATCGATATTTAATCATTTACAGCCAAATAAAACTTATAATTATTAAATGACCAAAACCATGATAGTTTATCTATTCAATGTAATAGTAGCTTAAATTAACTAAAATTAACTATTGCACGTTGAAATTTAATCAAGAGAAGTTTGTGCAGTCAGTCGAATGACAGTTCTTGACTATGTATGATAATATCAATATCTGTATGTGCACTTTTCTTGGCTCTAATCATATGCTAAAGTGTCATACTGTGCGTTACCAACTAAATGATAACCAAAAAGTCAGAAAGTCAGCTGAAGAAACTCTGAGCTCTTGGAGCATCGACGGAATACCAGCAAAACCAAAATTTGACGGTTTTGTGTCGAGAAGATAGCTTCTACGAAAATTAGAAAATGGAATTTTCACTCTACTCCTTTCCTTTTTCGTATTATATATGTGGGTCTTACACACAGAAAAAGACATTGCAAGTTTAGCAGAAAGTGAGTTCCATAGAAGAATTTAGGTCTGCAGACATACTTTCTCGTGGTGGAAGCAGCCACACCAGAGAACTCAGAATCCGTACCTACATGGTTATTTATAAGGTATGTTTGAAAAGAGGAGAAGAGTTAGTTGATTGTTCGATAATCTTATACGCTAGTATATTATAGGAAAATGCCCATTCTCTACCTCCTTTTCCTTTGGTATTGCAATCTCGAAAATATATTACACCGGATCAGCGGCAGACAAGTAACTTACGACATGACATTCAAGCCAGAAAAAGCTGTTTCTTCTAGTCTCTTCTCAAGAACCAAAAGTAATATTACAGCAGTGTGCATACAAACTCACTTTATTCACCATCAATGTACGCGCCTGCTGGTATTGGCCAACCGGTTGACTTCAGCCGATGTAAAACTCAGTGAAACAGCCATGATGTTAAAGGAATACAATGTATCACATCGTTGCTGCGCCTCTATATTTTTGCTCTCGTAATTGGTTAGTGGTTGTGTGGTTGCTGCTTTTGATCGACTGTGTATACTCCGGAGACGGTTCACTAGTCCGATCATGATAATCTGCCTTTTGTTTTGAAAGCAACAATGGGAAGGGGTAGCGATTAAAAACTTCAAGTGTCCAACACCGACCAGCATACCTTTTAATAAATATACCTTACATTTTTTGTACAAATGCATCAAGATACATAACTATTTAAATGGGTACAAGCTTTCCAACTATCTGACTCAAAGTAAAACTCTGATCATACTAACTTATGTACACAATAATTTCTTCTTTGGTTTTTACTTACTTGGCTTAAATCGCAAGTATTTACAAAGTCAGTCAACGTATGTATGTGCTAAAAAATACACTGGTAACATAATATTCTCAATAATAATCTCAATCAAGTTTTATTGCTACACTAGGCTCCAATAAAGAATGAGGAGTGGAGAATGACCTGAGAGTTTGTCATAACGAATACATTATTTGACACTTGAGTTCAAGTAATTGAGAATCGGTACATTTCCCATTGCATAGTTAATTTTTGTTGCTCCTTTTAATGTTCAGCAAAAGTTAACGCAAAACATTTAAGTGATGAAGAATGTATCTTCGTGCATGCAATGCTTTATAATGCTGAACAATTTTTATGGGTATGGATATGTATGGTCTATGTATTGCAGAGGGGTCGCGGTCGGTGTTGTCCACTTTCTACATTTTAATCTTTTACCTTTTACCGGCTTATTTTTAAACAATGGGTGGGCTTAGTGATCCGACAATTCCACTGTCGGCCACGACCAGTCTACGCTTTTGATCATACATCACTTACTTTTGGCGTAGCTACTATTTGGTAAGAAAATTATAATGCGAACAGATTTTATTGTATATGTATAATATTGCTCTGAAAAGTTGGATGAAGTTTAAGAATGGATGAATTTAGACCACGAATAGATGATAGTGAATATTCAAAAAAGTTGCATCTTGCATCCTGCATTATACTCTGCAGTTAATGTCGAAGTGCGACTGATGCGGTGTAAAAGTTATTGAAATAAAACACTGAATGGTGATAGGGGCTGGAGTAATAAAGTATTTCAATTTATTGCCTTCTTATTATCATCATCGTAATATGTCAGCTTCACATAATGACTCGCACATGTACATAATTTTGCACAACTGATAATTATGCATTTATTAAACTGCTGACAAGTTTATTGCAATAAGATAAAAATTCTAAGGCAGTGCATGGCTATGGCACTGTTCGCGTGCAAAGGCTTTTGATAAAATATAGTGCGTGTGTGAATGCATTTAAAACTGCGATTTTCGTGTGCTAACTTAATTAGCTTGTAATTTTAAAACTTCAATTGCTAAAATTAAATTAAGAATAAAGTTCAAACTAAAATTTACAAATGACTATGCTGATTATTCTTTTACTTTTAATAATGTTTTAATGAAAACTCAAGACTGAGCGTTTCAGTCTTATAATAATTTCATGAGTGCAAAATATGCTTCAACTTGAAGGTAAAATAAAATTATATGGTGTGCGTGAAGTGAGAAAAAGAATGAATTATATATTACGTCATGTCACTTTCCTAGAGCGAGATCAAAAGTGTAATATTTCATAAATGCTCCACTAAAGTAGCTTAGCTCGATGTAAAAAAACTTTTTGATACCTGCCTGGATATACCACCGACGTCGCGTCATTATTATCATCATCCATATTATCGTGACAAAGTGAAAAAGCATAGTCTGTAGTCAACGTGCAAAGAATAAAGTATTTTCCATGTTCAAAGCACGGAGAATTTGAAAAGTTGACTGAAAAATTGCCTTTGTGTTTTTGTTGTGCTGGTGTTGGAAGTTTTTTATGCATTATTCATTTCATTACTATATATCGCTCTCTCACAGTTTTTCAGTCTCCTACAAGTTTTACACATATAGCAAAGCTACATGTCAACATGCATAAAATATACACAGCCAACAAACAAAAACTTCATTTTAACAGCGATAGCACAAACACGAGGATTTCCTCAGGACAAAAACGCCAGCAGAATGGGAAGAGTACCACGAAAAAAAAATGTTTTGTTGCGAGCTCACAATTAGACCAAATAGCCAGATAGCCTTTTGCGTGCAAAGCTGAAATGTTTTGATGGAAAGAGTTGAAAAGGAGTCACACTGCTGAATATTAACATAAGCGTTAATCGTAGCATGCACACCTATTTACACGGGCAGAGCCGCTCCACAAAATGCATACCTTGTACTTATCTGAAAGACTTTAAAATATATACATTGAACCAAAACAAGTCATGCGAACGAAAGAAGGAAGGAAATTTCAATGAAAAAACACAACCGAGTGGCTAAGCCAGCTATTAAATTAATTACATAGACTGATAACCGAGAGCAGGTATTGCATTGTCTTGTATTATTTTTGTGTAGCCCTTCCCTAGACAAGACCTGCTTCTCAATCTCTCAAACAACTGGACAAAAGCCATTTCAATGTAGCTCAGTACTTTATATGAACTTGTGATGTATAGATTCAATACATACATACATAATCTTATATTTACTGCCTACACATTTGCCAATCAACATGAGTTTTTCAAAATCCAAACTACACATTATTTGCTTTACTGTAAGGTTGAAGCTTCAACGGGGATGTGTCTTTTTCCTTGACATGAGGCGAATGAGAAAATAGAAAATAATTTCTATTAAATTGAAGTCATTAATTTTGAACATGATGTGTATTTGATTAGCTTTCATAACTCTTTTGTTTTCAGCCTAACAAATCCGGTTAGTCAGACAACTAGACACAGAGTTTTTACGAAACCAAACCATATAACATGAGTACCGCCAACATCGACACTTCACTTTGCAAAAAAAAATCCGTTTATGAATGCATGAACAATAGTCAAGCACATTGTTATACAATTTGCTTGTATGGCTCAAAAACACTTTTTCCTAACGAGATTGTAATTGAATTTCCATTTGATAACCGTTTGTGCCGGTTGGCTGGATAAAAATTGCATTTCAACATGCTTCATACTACTTTTTTTTTTCGTTTTCTGCCAGAGGAATTCTTACTTTTAGTCTTGGGACCAGAGGAAAATCCAAGAGCTTGCGGATTTCATATATTTATTACTCACTTTCCTAAGCGTTGCTTCAAACTTTTTTTCTGATTTTTCATGAAGATACCAGTTGATGTATTGGATAAAACACTTGGTCAAAGCATACGCAAAGACAAGAATGAATAGCTGTTTTGCTCGCTGTTTGTGGAATTGTATGCAACGCATGCAGACCATGTAGGAAAAAATTAATGTCGTAAATAATCTTATGAATATATATACTCTGTCCGAGTGGTACGCAGACCTGTCCACCATATACGTACACGTGCATCGTAGAAGCGGTTTCCGAGTGTTTTTGACTTTCAAGAGAGAAAGAAAATTATGTATCGATAAGACCGAAAAGGCATAGTCGTAATTCAGGCGACGTTTAATTCATGGTTTGGACGAACTTAATATTATAATCTTTGAAAGTTATGTAACGAAAAAGAAAGAAAAAGAAAAACGATTAAGAACAAAATTGAATTCATGACGAATATTATTATGTTGTTTACTATAATTACTTGTGATAAACGGTTTCCTTCCGTTTTTTGCTGTTAGGATTTTACTTATTGTTGGTAAGTGAATGTATTCAGTATTCAAACATACATTTATGCATATGTAAATATATCTTACCACTATTCTTATTTTAAAAATGCGTGCATCTACATATTTATTAAAAAAGATACCTCTGTAAATCCACGATATGACTATGCATGTTCTCGCTTTCGGCAATTCGATAATATTTTTGGCTACCGACGAACCGGTAACCGACTTCTGATTTTTATTCCACTGCTACTGTGATTACCATTTAAGTACCACTATTGTTGTTATAATGGTGGCAAAGAAATACTATTATTATTAAACTTTGCTTGAGTAAATCCATAAGATTCCCTATAATTCAACATCCTCATCATGGAGATCAATTAAGTGGCAATTGAGCCACTTCTAAAATGATAGTTCATGATTCATAATAGAGAAGCCCTCCACAAAGAAAACTTCCTCTTCAAAATTTACAATGGCCAACTGGAAATGTGAACTTTAATATGCTACTCTTCTCGTTTGGAGGGAGAATAAACCATAAATTTTAATAAGCCATATTTCATTTTTTGATGATAAATAGGTACGAGGCATTGAGTCATAGCGAGTGCTTTTAGTTTGCACAAATGAATGCGTTCAAATACTAAATGTTATGGATAAAGCTTGTGAGTTTAAACTGTTGCATAAATTGTAGTGCGATGCGATGTACATTGAATATAAAGAAGTGCGACACATCAAGTCATGATCTATTCATTCGTTTCATGTTAAATCCTAATTCATATCGTACTATGATGGATAGAAGACAATTGCTCTGAGGTGGATATGATGATGATAAATGGTTACCAAAAGATGCAACACAAAAGCTTTTATGTATTCATTAAGGCTAATGCATACGATGAAAAAGAGAAAGAGAGAGCAAGAAATGTACATAAAGGCAACCTTCTATATACAATGGGATTCCAAAAGGGTATGGGGGAACAAACTTTAGAATTTTTAATGCGTTAATCACTATAAAATGTTTGCATGCATATAAAAACATTGGTTTCAGTTATATCAATTCATGCGTTCTCTGAAGACACAATGATGAATCTTGATAGATGTACAATATCGTCTACACAACTTCTTCAAGCCGTTATATGAAAAATTTGTAAGTATAGTATTTACACTTTTAAAGATGCATCTCAATTTTACCCACACTGTAATTTGCTTTTCGGAGGAATAATACCCGAAGTAAAGAAGAGTGACTAAGAAGTTGTAAATCCTAAGAGATATGTGTTACACGCGGCTATGCATCTATACCGGGAAACATTACTTAAACGGTTCTCAAAATACGTAGCTACAATTTAAAAAAAATAGACCAATGACTTCTTTAATATTTCTTAAATGTGTACAATGCCATCAAATTAATTTACTTTAGCTTTAAATTGTCATAAAGTATGAATTTAAGAGAAGCTGAAGGATACGATCAAGTTCTTTGAAAAGACAGTCAGTGTAATGTCGTTATATTATTTGCTGTGCAAATGGAGGTGCGGACAAACAAGCGATGACAATACTGCTTCAAACAAGATGAGGGAGAAGAGAAAGAAAGAGGGGAGTAGGAATTAAGTTTTAGAATTTTGAAAGCTTGCACACATTCAACCCGCCCACTGAGCCGCCTCCGAATAATAATTCCCTTTAATTTATAATTGGATTTGGATTGCTTTTTATTATTACTTTTTCCCTTCTCCCTTTAATAACATTAAAACATGAATGCATTTCGTGTGTTTTGTAACAGGTGCGGACCGAGAATACTGAAAACTCAAAAATAATATCATGTAAAACGAAGCTACAAAATGCACACATTGTAATGCAAACGTGGGTTTCTTTTGTAACGTCTGTTGGAGTCTTTAGACTATGAGTAACATAAGTGTAGGCTCAAAGTTTGTCAAGTTTCAGAAAATATAACAGAAATGTATGGAGAAGCAAACATAAGTGGTACCAAACCAAGTGTGTGTTCCAAGCAAAGTGTGGAATCCAACGGTGCGTGACGGGGAAGCAGAAATGAGCTGGAAAGAATGTATTTAATAACATTTTCTAAAACACGATAAAGCGTTCTGTCTAAATGGATTACGAGAAGCTTTGAGTTTTTGAAGATGGAACCGTTGCGGATTGGCAAAATTTTAGAATACATAGCATACGTCACATAAAGCTAAAACGAGTCCAACTTTTTGGATAAATCTGTATGCCTTAAAAGGATTGAAACAGGAGCATTCAATCGACAAGGCTGTAGTCTGCCTAAATCGATTCCTCTGACAGACAACATCAATCCTTTTTATAACTAATTATAGGTCATTTGAAAGTCTAAATTCCTTCTCGTGAGTTTAAAAAAAAGTTGCATTGATCTTTACTGCAACTGCACCACATGTGTGAAGAACAACATAAAGGGATGTTTCTTTTTACTATCATGAGCACGCGTTCTTTGTTCATTATGCATTAAGAAATGTAAAGCCAGTTTTTGCACAGAAAACATTAAAGACGCATTCTAAAGCATATCATTGTATTCATTTGATGTACATACAGTAACAACAAAAAACACGAATTGCATATAATGTAATACATGAATGTGCTGATACAGTTCCTCTGCTATCCCATGTTTGTGTGTTTAGATATTGGAAAGACTGTCAAAAACTTAAACTTTTACTCTGAAACTCTGAGAAATAAATCCTTACTCCATTTTCATGTTTGTGAACTCACATAGGTTTTATTTTATCTGCAAAACGCGTTATGTAAAACAAAAAGCTTGAAGCTCTTGAATTCAGTTTATTGATAAATATTACGAAATAATAAGTATCTTCATAAAGCAGTATTTTGATTTGGAAATTACTCAAAATGTGACAGATAAATCAAGCAAAAAGATACAGCATGAGCAGTGTTATTCAAAACAAAACATTCAAAACACAGAGGTTTTTTCTGACATCACACTAACTACAATAGAAACACATAATGAACTTTACTACACACCAGTCTTTGAGCTTCTCCATACGAGTGAGCTAATTTAAGTGGTAATATGAGCGAAAAACTCAAAATGTACATCATTCTATTCTGCATCCTTTCATGCACGAAAATAATAACAAGGTATGCAAGATTTTTCTTTGCGCGATCTTGTGTATGTTTTGACCGGTGCATGCTCTCGTCCGTCAGCGTCGTCATCAACACAAAAACACAAGGCTGTCTTATAGAACTATTGTATTACCCACATGGAACATATGCCTACGCAGCAGTAAGATGCATATGAGATAGTAGTAGAGTTAATAATATTATTAAAAAGAAGTCTCATATAACATGACCATAGTGCTGAACCTGCTTATAGGAACACAGTCCAAATTATACTAATCTTGATCATGGTAAAAGTATGTAGCAACTTGTTTCTGCCCTTGTGCATTTGCTCTTCTTTTTTCGTGAACAATAATAGCGAAGCAAACAAGCTGTAAGGACCCAACTCGTTAAAAAAGAATGTTGTCTGCTGACAAAAAAGTTTGGACGGTCGAATCGGCTTGTTATATATGAAACTGCAAGCCTCTCTGTCTGTTTCATAGAAAATTCCTTTGTGTGTATCAAGTCTGATATATTTGCTAGCAAGTTATAATTTTTTATTCATGTGCTGGTATTTTTGGTCATATGGTTGGGCAGCATGTATTACATATCGTGTAGTGTCATTTTCTCATCTTTACTTTATTTGGAAAATTGGATGATCAACCGTGATAAAACTTGAGCGAGTGCAATGCATCATCGCCATAAATAATACATACATATATACATAATTTCTTATGAGATGTATACAAGTACTAACTTTGGACGAATATTCATTTGAAATTAAGGAAGTGAATAAGTACTATTTAAAAATACTTTTCGTTATTGTTACAACAAAGACCAATTTTAATATCTTCAGATTTTAAGTATAAAAAGCTACCCAAGCCGTACAGACGATTTAGTTTTTCTCTACGGAAGCAATTTACTTCGTGATGGAATCTACCATATAACCAATATGGGAAAAAGAAGCGGATTCAAAATCCTTTCTCTTTTACACAGAGAAACTATGTATATTGGAGCGTATGCCTAAAAGAATAATGCATTTCGTGTGCTTCCAGAGAAAACGGTTATGCGCAGGTGGTATTCCTTTTTATCGATTTTTTGACTTCCAAGCTGACTATGTAGCTACGGTTGGCTTGCTTCCTAAAGGGCAACAGAACATTTCGCATTCTCTATTTACACCATACAATGTTCCAAAAGCTGTTTCATTTCGAGAAGCATTTTTGTAACTTGAAACGTGTACATATACATATCTGCTTGTAAGATTTTATATTTAAATCGCTATAAGACCTTTTATATATGCTATCAAGAAGCAAAGGGGTTCGCTTTAAAATATTTTATGCATATTTCTACTCATTTCTCAGCGTATTCTTCTGGGACGAAGTGTTTTATTAAAGCAAAGGTACTTAGGATTGGAATGATAAAAAAATGAATCAAAAAATTATATTTAAAGATATATTATTGTACTGTCAAGGTTTAGCGTAAATGACACTTCAGATGTATTTTGTATGCAACATTGTTTGAAGATGAAATTCATGGAGAAAAGAATCCACTACGCTTCTAAGATAGTCGGGGTAGCAGCATGCACCCACCATTGAGCTGCTCCTTTTCTCTGGACATGCACCACTTGAGGCCAATGCGGATAAATGTTACTGCCTCGCAACATATATGGACTCCATTATGTGTCTCAAAAGCAGCTTCCCCCTAGCAAGCTCTTACAAACTTGTTTTCAGAGAGAAACTTATAATACGCGTTTCAGGGAACGGTTCTGTGATGATGATAATCATCATCATCGTTAATGTACAAAAAACTTTGCATTGTATTGTTTAGTTATATTATAGATGCTTACATTAAAAGTAAGATGTAGTCTGAAATCAACAACTCTGTCCGTAATTTAACATGGGCACATTTTATGTGTCTTAGTGCCAATAATACCTTTTATTCCAAACCATTATTGGGACATAGGGTTTACGATCAATGTATTAAATAAAGTTTAAATGCATTAATTATTATAATTAAAGTAATGCATATTCTGAAGATCAATCATCATCATGCATTTCCAACATTATATAACTTCGTCGCTGATCGTAAATACTTTATTTTCAAAATAAGTGACATCAGAGTGATGGACATGTGGGAAAGCTCATTTAAAAGTGAACGTACCACGCTAAGGAGTAGGATATCTCATTGTCATTACAGTTTAAATAATCATAACTTTTCAGATTCATTCATTCATTCATTCTCGTCATCATACCGCACGGTTCTTCTGTTTCTCCAACACATACCAGTCGATTAGACGGGCTACAATGCTCTACGTATACACTTTGTCTATATGATGTGGATAATAACAGTTGTCTAAAAGTATCCACAATAATAGTAAAAAGCAAAAACCACAGCATAAAAGTCATTTTCTCACTTTAGTTGATGGCATTTACGACTTGAGAAAAGAATGCATACAAGGCATCAATAGTAGTCCCGGTTTCGCATAAAATAAACCCAGATTTTCTAAGAGATCTCTCCCAAAATGGGCTGTGACACTATTTTATGGAGTGCTAAATAGTGAATGAAATCGCTTGAAACTATATATACTATGTCACAACAAATGTCAGTATATTGCCCTTGTCATTAGAAGCAATATCATACTCATAGATGCGTAGGTATCATTATGTATAAGCTAACTAACATTGTAAATGAACTGGAGTGAGGTGGCCACAACAAAATTGTAATACCTGCAATCAGAAAACAAAGATTTTTAGCTATTGAGCAAAATCTGTTTGCAGGCTGTCACTTTTGATGCTTAACCGTTGTTCAAATTAAATTGATGGACCATTCTCTGGAAGTGACTATAGCTTTTATACTTTGGAAGAAAAGCTTAGGAGGGAAAGTTTGGTAAACCAATGCAAATGCATCTATTGGATTAATATAATAGAATTGGTATAGCTAAAACTGACTGACGAGAACCCCAACTTACTATAGTAAAACTTGTGTGCGTTACGTTAGATGTTGTTCCTACAAAGATAAATGAATGCTTTGATCGAGCACACACAGCTCTGAAAGGGTGGACAAACAAAGATGTTTTCAAGGTTAGTTGGATCAATAAAAACGTAGATGGTTCCATTCATTTTTTCGTCAAAAAGTCACTTACCGACATTGCCGTCATCATTGTCGTTCTGGTAAGAGACATTGTCATCAAAGACGAAATGTCTGTATTCCTACATGTACCTATCAAAGAATTCCATTTTATGTCAAAATAAAGGGATGTAAGGAAAAAAACCAGGGCTGGTGCTGGTGTGGAATAACACATTTTATAGCAAAACAAAAGACTTTGAGAAGGTTTTACCTGTGTCATCGCCTTTTTCATGAAGACTATATGGCAGAATGATGTTTATCTAGCAAAAGAAAGTTTACAAACCAAGATCCAATGAAACTACTGTGTTAGTTGTATAAGCCATCCCTATACCTTGTGCACACCTTGTGTGCAACCAAAGACCTCAAATATCAACGTGGTTGATGGCGATTTGGTGAGTATGATTATGCTCTGGTACTATTATTCAATGAGGGCAATAAGAATTTAGATTTTCAGTGCTGCGTAAACGACGACTTTAAAGAGAAAGAATGGCAAGAGTAATGCCCAATACTCAAAGTAACTGACTGCATTCGTCTCTAATGTAGAAAAATGCTGAATCATTTCTTGACTGGTTGGCTAGCTTTATGTGTGATCTGATGCATTTTGCTGGATTTTGGCTTGTAGAAGAAAATATAAAGCAGGTCTTTGTGGTTATTGTCATTGTGTAGCCCAATAATAACAATAGCAAATAGTGTGAAAAAGTGTACACAGACAGACAACAATACATGCACTATATAAAACTTTTATTTCATTGGTTTTTTCAGTTTTTGTTTTGCTCGTCCTCATTCCTTGTACAATAATAATAATATATACGTAGGTAACAACACTGTTGAGCTTCTATTTCTACTTCTTTTTCTACTGAGAGCGAAGTGAATCTAAAGGTGTTACGGTAAAATGTTTTGTTATGTGTGTGCAATAAAAAAAGTCAAGTGGTGAAGTTAAAGCTCCTTGATTTCATGACTATGACATCATTTAGTCAGGAAATTATGACATTTGGTCTTCCAAATCGTGTAATTTCGACACTTCTTTTTATCGTTTTTATTATTATGTTTGAGGACTTTCCTTTTGTACAGTGCATACCCTAGAACTCGTCTACTTAAAGCGTATAAAATCTGTCGTTACGGCTGTCTATCAGAGAATCACAAAGCCTTGAATTTTAGATGCACATTTCTTCTACCATGATATAAAAAGCACTCGATAGAAGAATGGTTGAAGCAGAAGCATTGGGATATTCATGTAGAAATATCAATGTTTCGCACACTCTCTAAAAGAATTTTATTGAAAACAGGACAGATAATGCCTTAAATTTTGTACATTGCTTTGCTTTTCTATGTATTTGAGTGTGACAAAAAATGTATAGCTAGTACGTATTTTTTATAGGATTACCTGTTTAAAAATGTTTCATTGTTGGCGTAGCCCGACACTAATCTCCACTTTGTGAAGGTTTTAGTTTTGGGGATCATGAATTCACCATTTCA
Source organism: Willowsia buskii (assembly GCA_034700685.1). Taxonomy (NCBI): domain Eukaryota; kingdom Metazoa; phylum Arthropoda; class Collembola; order Entomobryomorpha; family Entomobryidae; genus Willowsia; species Willowsia buskii. Next base: position 113,563 of record JAQIXW010000001.1, on the reverse strand, counting down.
ATGAAGTCATCATAAATAGTATAACTTCCCTCTAGAGAGCTTCGCTATATAGATCACATATTATTATCAATCATGCATGCATCGCTTGCATTTTGTTTATCAGAACTCTCACATTGTAATATGTACGTATTACTGCTTGTTATAAACATATTTTTATTCAATCATTGATTCCTATTTAATATTGAATTTTCGGTTGTGATTACAGCGCATTTTGTTAACGGACGAAAAATAATGTGAAGTTTCAAGTCGAAGTTATCAAATATAGTACTCCTATTTTGATATTATCTGGTATAAATTAATGCCTAAAGTCAACTGTGTTGAATGTCGACTTTTTGTTTAAAAAAATATTTATTTTCCATAGACAAGCGAACCAAGTAAACAGCAAAAACTGCAGCCTTTCTAACTTACATCAGCCTTTAGTATTATAAAGCATATAACCTAACACATAGATACAAACAGTGAGGCAAAATGTTAAACATTTGTTTCCATCTTTCCTTAACAATTGGTGTTTTACCGTACTTACGTTTTTATATCTACATCGTTTAAAGACGAGAGCTTTTTACTTGTTCCATTCGGTAATGATCATGATTATCGTGAAAGTAAAATGCGTGTTGGTACTGATACTGAGAATGTCTTGGCTGTAGGGAACAGTGTGGGATTCCTTTTAAAGAAAAAACAGTAACAATTCAGAATAAATCTGACTGCCTTCTTCTTGCTCATCATTTTAGCAGTTGCATTTTTTCTCATTTTGCAAAGGAAAGGAAGAGACGGTGAAGTGGGTGAAGTTGCTGGTTGCACAAAATTGGTTCTATTACATCGCTGTGAATTACATGTTCAAAGCATTGTATCAACCGTTATGTCCAGTCTTGAAAAGCATATGATAACAATGTATTTCTTTCGTCATTAGGTTGTAAGTGAAGAAAAAGTTTTCTCTTTTTCATCTTACAGGACTAAGAAATAAGCACTTGTATCTCTGCATCCTGCATAAATAATCGAGTCAAAGACTAATATTAGGTAGAGTACAAAAAGCATAACAACATAGCCCATTCATTCTGTATTATAGTTATGCATGTATCCTTTCACGTATTGTATCTGTACACATATTTACATTTGGTTTCTTTCACTCTCGTTCTGTGGATTTGGTTATTTTAACGATTGTGATGGGTGCCCATCAACTCTTATTGTGTCATCAACTCCCCATGAGCAACCGTTCAAGAAGCACATACCAATAACATCTCTGGAAGGAGGAACGCAAATGAATACTATGAGGCAAAGCATGGGAAAATTCCTTTTAGTCTGTCAGCAAATAATCACCTACTGAATACAGCCATAAACTCAGGAAAAAAATTTACCTCCCTTTGGTATTATGTACACATTCATACTCATGAATGACTACCTATATCATGTATACATACATATATACGAGTTGTATAAAATTACTACTACAATATATACAGTCTGTTTTATCACTTATTAGAATTGCCCAAGCTAAAGGCAATCGTGTACATCTAACCATGCATTGTACTACACTAGATGCGGTTAAGCTAAAATTTCTATTTATTCGTTCAATGTTGCTCTCACCAAATTCAAGTACTTTTGCAATACTCAAATAGCAGCAACATTTCTAACAATATTAGATTTTCTCTAAAAAACAAGATCATCAAAATGGATAAATGACCAGTAAGAGCGCTATAATAATATACGCATCATCATAACATCATCATTTTCTTTTTTGATACGATCATCATTATCGTATCCTCCAATATATTTCAGCCCTTCATCTTGTCCGTCAGAGAGTAATCTGGAAAAGAATCTTTCTTGTTTTGCTGACAAGAGTTGAAAAGAATATATGGTAAGAATAAAAATCTGCGGATATGCGTACACACATCTTTATACTTGTATGCAGCGAATAATGCACACTAACATTCGGTGAAATTATGCTACACAAAAAATAATAACAATATTATAAAGACGAAAAAATATTTTGTTTTTATTTTTATCCTTTTTGCACCCCCATAACTGTCCCGAGTAAGAGTCGCTTGGTATTTCAATTTAAACGAGTAGAACCCAAAATAAAATTTATTTGTTGCAATTACTGTTTCTTATGATGACAAAGAAAGAACATTTCTTCACGGATTTTATGCATATACATCTTACCAGCAAAGTGAATGAAATAGTTATGAGTGTTTTTATATTCTCTGTGATGATGCGATCCTCAAGGTACAATTGAGCAAAATATATATGTAGTTTGGGTTTCATGAAAATGAATGGTAAAATAATCTAAAAAGCGATTTACAAAAGCTTGTTACATGAAATACTCGCACACACATCTTTGCATCTTTATACGCTTTGTTGTGTGTTTTGTCTACGATGCAGTATCAATTTGCAAAGATGTAAAAATCCAACAACAAAATTGCTTCATGCTCTTATGTTCTTTGAATTTATCTCTAAAAATCTGCTGTCATGTCCTGGAATGAATTTTTTAATTCAAGAATGTAAGAATGCAGCTTTTTATAAGCACAATTACTCCCTTGTATAAATAAATAAATGAATAGGGCTTCTACCTTTACCAAAAAATTGGCATAATGCTCATGCATGATTTTCAAAATGACAAATTATGCTATGTGATGTGAATAAGTGAAGTCATTCATTATATCCTCAATTTAGGCAGTGTAGTTGTGTGGATGGCTCTGGTGAGTAATAATAATGATGACTATATTGAAGTGAATGCTGAAAAAATGTTGAATCAACTTTTAATTCAACTTCTGTATGCAAAAGCTTTCGCACAGTTTAATATTGTGGCGCAGATTATATGTACATATTATAAAAGTGCTTAAAGCATCTATAGATAGAAATAATGATCTTTCAAACAGGCTTATTTTGCCTCTGGTATTGTGAGAGATCCAAGAGAACCAGAAAAGCCTTGGAGAGTCGTCACTATGGGTCGCTCCCAGTACACCGAGAAGAGTACGGTAGATATCACCCTCTTTACCCTGTAAAGTTTTCATGTTGCAATGCTTCACAAGTCTGAAATGCTGTGTTTGTGTAGACCAATGCTCTATCTCAGACGGCGGAGTAATCATCAAGTACGCTGCGTGCTCAGCCTGTTTACTCCACATGAACTGATGCTAGTTTCAAAACTTCAAATCCAGTGCCAGAACCAGAAAGGAGAGCTTGGTCATCATATATATTCTCTCTGTGTATTTCTTCGGCTAGTGCTAACCATTGCGCTAAATGGAAAAGTTGGAGCGGGCTTCTGCTTTACATGGAAAAGGGTTAGCCCAGTGTGGTACGGCAATGAATTTTGGGGCAGAGCATAAGAGCGCAAGGTGGTTCACTCTATAAGCTCTGATTGGATGCAGCTGAGAAGACGTCACTGTTTTGCGTTGCCCACATTTTCGTACTCAGCAACGCACAAAAGTAGTATACTACTTTTATTCTACCAGCACTACTCTATACTATCTTATACTCAACTGAAACAAGACTTTCAGCTAAGAAGGTATTAGAAGAAATTCCATGAAAATATCATATCAGTTTGAAGTGAAGCATGAGTTTTCCTTACGAGTGTGCACACAAGCATTTACTACACCCAAGCATACTTTCCATCCAGCAGTCTTTGTACCACAAAATATAACGGTGGCAGTCATTTATATACATACATACAATGTACGTAATATTATAATCATGCAGAAAAAACTAACGAAAAATATCTGGAGACTTGTATACCCAGAGAAAGAGTCGTTCAGCAACTTCTTCGGATTTCTACTACGTTTTTGTGAGCCCACCCAGTACCACAATCTCATTGTATCCAACCACTTTTTATTCTCCCTCTTGAAATTTTTTGAACTAAAGAAGTAACTGAATGTGCCCTTTTCTCGGAGACACAAAAGCATGCTGTAATAGTAGAAACGAGTTTCTGAAACTTTGTAGCACTTTTGTCCAGAATCCAGAGAAAGAGCTAGTTGCACGGCACAAAGGAACGCGTCAGCGACGACACAGGGTATGCCAAAAATGGAAGGAGAACCATGAAATAATACAAAAGAAGCTGGACATTTCTTATACCTTTGCAATCACTTTGAATGAAAGTTATTTCAGAGAAAAGGCTAAACTAAACTAAACTTACTTTTCATTTGATACGCTATAAATGCAATTTGAATGGTTCTGATCAGAAACATCTTTTGTGTTTTTTATAATGCACGTGTTGAAGTTCCATTTGATTCCTTTACTGACAATCTCATTCGCATTGCTTAAAAATGTACCTTCATGCAACATGCAGGCAAGTTACTAGTTTGGTTAAGAAATAAAGCATTTTTTGGTTTATATTGTCATCATATCATAAGAAATAGCATAACATTTTTATAAGTGAGCGACAAGCATTCTCTTTTCCACCACCATCAATGCCCACAGCCAATTCAATACTAAAACACTTGATCAGAGTCAGAGTCTAAACTTTACGTGCACACAGCACAGCAGTCAGACAGTCTCTGATTCACTTAAAGCTGCTTACTCAACTCAACTCTTGAAAAGCCCGAACATTGTAACCAGTCCATATTACCACTTTACTTCTCCTATACATACATACACAGAGCAGCCGACAGACAGATTATTGGAGATATTCACGTGCTTTTTCAGTTTCTCTTGTTTTGCTTGCCTGTACGTTTCATTGGATTGCCCCAACAAAACAGAAGTGAACTGATCGCGAGTGTGTATAGAACATTTTTGTGTACGTACGGCTTGCTCTGCTCCTGCCGCTGATCATCATATTACACAAGCTTGTTGTTCTTCTCAGTCAGTACAACAAGAGCAAAAAGCATGCAACTTTGAGAGTTGAGTTTGTTCAGAGCAAGATTGTATGCAAACGTTTCCCCCTTTACCTTAAAGTCTTTTTCCCTTTCCACTCATTACCGTCTTGGCCCTTGACCAAGGTGCATCAACATCATTGCATCTCTGCTACTTCTGATCAACATTGTCATCATCATTGAATTATTCTCACTTTTTTTCTCTCTTCCACTCAAATTGCCACTACAACACACTACAGTATACGATTATTGTTGTCATCAACATAACTGACGGGGAAGAAAAAAAAGTCAAAATTGTTATTTGATCATTCACAACAGAGATACGATATGGTTATTACTTTTTAATATTACAAATCTTCTGTTTTATCGTCACCAGCGAAAAACAAACAAACAAAAAGCACGTGAAGGAAAAGAAGAAAAAGGACAAAAATAAGTGCATTGTTTTGTTTCACCATTGCATTTGTCAACGGGGTACTTTGAAATTATTTTCGAACTTTTCAAACAAAAAGTGACAACATCATTTGTCAAGTATTTTCATTTCTAACAAGTGAAAGTAAAAAGTGAAAAAGGCAAATATTTTTGTGACATCCATCTACAAATTGAATTATATAATTGGCAATAATTCTAGTGAAACGTGCAAATGTCAATAAGCCAAACATTCTGAGAATTTTTTTAAAATAGACAATTTGCAAAAAAAATTGCAACTTTTCATCTGTCATCGACACGTCATTTACTTCATTGTTCTAATTTTCTTTGGAAAAAATATTCCGAAATCCTCATCATCTTGAAAGAACCTCAGTGAAACCTCAATGTTTACGTGATTTCTCTCTTTTTGTACAAACAAGAGCAATAAAAATATCACGATAAACGTCATCACATGCACGGATATTTTCTTTCGTGAAAAAAAAGGTTCCGGCAAAAGGACATTGAAAAAAGTAAAAAGGCAAAACCGTTCTGTTTTGCTGTAAAGATCTCTAGCAGAGGTGCATTGTTATTCCAGGATCGGGCCAGGCGAAAAAGCACGTTGCTACTCTTGTTCTCTTTGTGTTCTTCTGACGTTTCTGTATAAAATTCTATTATCAGAGCTGAGCTGCAATAAAAGTCACACCAAAAAGGTCTTAAAACAAGATCGTAAAAAGAGAGGAAAGTACCAACAAATAAAAGCAGGACATTATAATAAACCACGCGTAAATAATATTATTGCAGTAATTATTAAACTACAGAGAAGTGTAAAGGATCAAAAACCAGAACAATGTGAAGAGTCTGTTTTGATTCTTCTTTTTTGCAACCAAGTATACGATTAAATCATTTACTCACTCTACTCACAAACGAAGTATACAATATTTTAAACAGTTCCAGTCATTTAGTCATTTAAGTAAAAAATAAATAAAGTAATCAACAAATAAATACAAAATTAGCTAAAGTAAATAATATACATATAGCCGACTACGGTATAGAATATTTTATTGAAGTGTGAATATAACAAGTCAACGTCAAATGCCAAATTACTTGTGAAGCACAACATGTATACGAATACAAACAAATACACCAGCGACAATTAATACGATTACTACACAACATCCAATTAAAAACATAAAAGCTGAAATAAAGCTTAAACAAGCAACAGCAAACCTTGTATACTAAATATTTCTAAACTAAAAGACTGTGCGAAAGAAAGTGAATTCGAAAAAGTTCATCTCAAACAAACTGTAACAAAAAAATCAAGTGTATACACCTGGTGCTCATCATCATCTTATTCGAATCAAGGAACCGATAATTTAAAAAAAAACTACATAGATTATTATAACAACGTTTTGTAAAACTTGTTTGATCTCCTTTATGTGTAAAAGCAGAAAAATGGATCCTTGTAAAAATAGCTATCCTACGAACTGGAAATGTGCAAGCACGAGTTTATAAAGAAATACGTGACGTTTTCTCGTTGCGTGTGAAAAACTGTTATATACATACACATTCATTATAAGAACTTCAGTGGAAAAGTATATGAAGTATTGGGGTGACTTGAGCCAATGTGCGTATTGACATAGGGAAAAGATATACGTACATCATTGAATTCAGTTCACAATAGAAAAGATCATTATCTCTTATCTTATCAACGCCATCAACATAAAGAAACAAAAAAACATCCTTTTCCATAAATTCTCAAACTATCGACACCTGATTTTATACACAGCGACGCTGTCTTTTTAAGGAAAACATTTCTACTTTGTATAACAAAAAATGATGAATTCATTTTACGAACAGTCAGCGGCAGGATTCTACGGAACCCCATCAGCGACAGATCAGTCATACCGCTTCCCAATCGGTTTGGGAATGTCACCGTACGCCCAGCATCATCAAGCCCGTGCCCCTCAAGACTCACCTTATGATGCGACGGCGGCAGCATGCAAACTCTACTCCTCACAGTCGTTGGAAGCCCAACAAGGGTACAAATTGGATTGTGGAAAGGATCAATCAAACGGGTACAATTCCAAAGACTTGGGTGGAGGTACTGGAAGCGGGGGTGGTAGTGGGGGAGGCGGAGGCGGCGGTGGACCCACTGGAGGAGGATGGAACACATCAGGTGGAAGTTCTGGTGGAGCCGCTGGCTCTGGTATTCCTGTACGTCCCGCAGTTTGCACTCCAGACGCGCGCTATGCCACACCAGGTCATCCGGCCGCTGAACCTACAAGTCCAAGTCGATCTCTTACCTCATGGAATGCTACATGTTCACTTAATAATGGGGTCGTCTCATCCCAAACTGCTTCTCAACTCCAGACGCCAGCCAATCATACTTTCTACCCCTGGATGGCCATTGCAGGTTTGTCAGGTTTATACAGATACTTTTATTCCCACAAATATTATCTTTTCATTCATAAAATGCAAAGTAACATCATCACAGCCGATATTTTCCACTTTTTCTAAACTCATTTCCTTTACTCAATATTGAAACGTTTCAGCATGCATTTCAAAATCTACGGCAGGAAACATTTATTTGAATTCAGCGCAGAGAATAATGGCAAAGTTCCTAGAATATTTCTTTGAAATTGAGCAATTATTGCTCTTCTGTATAAGCACGAAAATTGTTCGTCCGACAGGTTTTGTGATTTTCACAACATTTTTCTTTGCTCACTTTATAATTATGTATGTCCAACCCAAACATAATGTTTAAAGAATGGTCAGCATAATATTGACACAAGTAATTGCTTATTTAACGCAGAAATAGTTCAATGTCAATGGTTTTGACGCATTTTACATGTAATTACATCTTAAGATTCTTCAAGTATAGAAAGAAAATCTGTAAAATTATATGATTTGGCGCATTTGTTGCTGTCAACTTGCTCAATACATATATGACGTAAAAATACAGACTGAGGAGATTTGATTAGTTTAGCCATCCATTGTTTTAACAATGATGATAATAGGTTTGTGGTAGCAGCTAGACGAGAGGAGGATCCTTTTTAATCCATCGTCAAGAATAACCAGTCTTGTATATACACAATTTTAATTCCCTACGTTTGCAGTAAAAGGGATATTATGTGTAGGTACATAGTACAAGTGCCGTATGGGTATGTAGTAATCATTAAAGTATTGAGACAAAATACAATGGGCAAAAATAGGATTGGTGAACTAATTTCCTAGAGTGATTATATGATTCAATAAAAACCTTCATCAATTCAAGGTAAAATATTTTTAGCGCAATAGCTCCTCTGAAAGCTACATTTGTGTTCACAGAGGTGTGTTTATGCTTTAGCAATAATTTTTTAGATTATCCAAACGGGCACATTGAAACAAGTATGCTTCAGATTCTTCAGTTATACGCAAAGAAAATAAAAAGGATGATATTCTGATCGTAATAACGATGCTCAGTGAAAACTTGTGAACTAATCTTTCATTTGCATGAATTTGTTTAACGGATGCCTATTTAATTAACATTATCATAATCAGGAACTGGTACTCTGAAATGCTTTACTGCACTTGGCCGTTTGAAACGATGACATGAAAGATGGTACGCATGTAAAGCTACAAATAAATTTTCAGTGATCATACATCAAGTTGATAGTACATTACATGCGATGAGTGACATATATGACATTATAATGTGACATTTATCACGTCGACTTTTTGCCTGCTTATACTTGTATCATACAATATGAAGTAAAAGCAAGTATTGAACAAACTGTGTGGACTGAATAGGGTTTTTGTTGGATTTGTTTGTTTTTTACGAGATTTTTTCTCTCTCTTGAAAATGACTGAAATATGTGGGCTCATGTATGTAAATTAGTTTATACCTATTCATCTCATGGACTCGCCACGCGGAATAATGCAACAATGACTGTGCTTTAAGAACTCATTCAGACTATTCTTCTGACATTGGAATTTTTCAAAATTTGGTCCCTTGTTTGTGGTTATTTCTTATATTGCATGATATATGAGTGTACAAAGTGCAAGTTCATATATTATGTACACCTATGTGAGGATGATCACTGCTTACTTTAAGTCATAAGCAAAGTAAACAGTCATCATTTCAGTCTTCTCAGTCATTAGCACAGTTTTAAATAATACATACGAGCGGCTACCATTTCGCCACCATACAATTTTGCCGTCGGCAATCTAATAATAATAACAATAAGTCATAATCATGGCGCTATGAAACAGTAGTGTGCACCTAAGCGCTCTGTATGAGTAAGTTTGACCGGTTAAATGTCAACTCTACACACCAGCAGCATATACAATATACATAATATTGTTGTACTGTGTGCGTGATCCGAGTGACAATTCATTTGAAGTAAATATGGATATTAGGTATGAACGTTTGTGTAACGCATTTATATGCAGCAGTGTATACAGGTACAGCACAATATAATAGGTGACTGTTGCGTGTCCGCAATTACACGATTTAATTGCTGCCAGCTACATAAATAAAAGAGAACTTTACCGAGTTCCGATCCAAGAGCAGCAGTGCCAAGGATTCTTTTTAAAATGTCCAATAAAATTTAGTAAATGAGTGAAATTTCACATAATTAATGTCAAAATATGAATTATAGAGTGAACAACAAAGTAAGATTGCCAACCCCTGATGTTTATGTATTTACAGGAATTCCTCAGGTGCTGGCACAAAATTTGCACACTCAAGTACTTTTGAAAATTTCGTTCGGATTTACAACTGCGACTACATTTACTTTACAAAATAACGATTTACAAGAATAAAATCGAAACATAAAATACTTTGGTTTGCATTATGAATTAAATGGTCTGGAAAATGATTGAATTTCTTTTATGACATGTTTCAAATTGTGTTGGTGAGCACTCCATAAAGAAAATCACTAACCCAGTATGACCTTCCTATTGCTACATTGAAGGGAAAGTGGCAATAGAAAATAAGTTTTTTCTCCTTCCTCTGCAGAAGAGATCTCCTTTTAGATGATGCATTACAATGCAATTTCCTTTCTTACCGCTCCAAACACATGCCTCAATTCAAAAGTTGCATATCAGCATCATAAGCAAAACACTAAAATCGTATCTGGAACTATCGCGTATTTTATGGGATATGTTATATGTACAAAAAATGCAAACATTATTTTCCAATGCAATGAATCAAATACATCATATCATGATACAAATACACACCGTCCATTCATCTGCTCTTGGTTGTACAAGCGTGGAACGGTCGATCACCACCACCACTCACCGCACAACTTTGCTTTCAGTCTCAGCAATGCTTCTATGATTGCCATACTACGACTCGAGATTGCATACATACATTTTCCCACCCTTTGGAAAGCAATGTTGCCGGCTTGTCTGGAACAGCTGGACAAAACTTTGATACATGCATTATCACAGCATACATAAATACAAGAAGGGAAATGAGGGAACTATATGAGTCTCCACTTATTGTATGGTTCATCATAATATCATATAGTTACAAAGGAGAATATGCTGGAAGAGTGCTGCGGTCGGCCGGTCGGCAAGAGCATTTGAGTTTATTCCCTATGTTTAATTCCTGGTTCTCGTATTCCACTTTTCTCCACTTGCATTTCCCCCATTTGCCGTTTCACAATTTCACTATGCAATAGCTTTGATGCATGTTTCACTATACACATAGATACATGAAAAAAATCAAGGAACGCATGTTTGAATGTAACGTAAGTTTTCCCAACTACGCGAAAAAGCATGAAAGCTTTACTTTCTTCTACTGTGTAAGCTGTAGTTTCAATTTTCTTTCTAACGTGAACTGGAATGTATGCAAGAAGCAAGCTTTCCACTGTCCATATTATTATGATAGCTTTTAGATAGATGGATCTATTACCATGAACAAAATGAAATAATGGGCTGCATTTTACACGAGAAGAGGGAGAAATAAAGAGAGAAAGAGTCGGTTGTCGAATAACGATATATATCTTAATGCATCGCAAGACATGGCATGTGATCGGTTTGTTAAAAATAAGTTTTTCTACAACAAAAAAGTTTTACCACACTGTTAGTTTTTTACTCGTTTCTCAAACTGCCCAACATGCATGCATCCTCAAAACTATTATTATATTATTGAGCTTCAAGGAAAAGAACACAATGTTTTTGGTCAGCATAGGAAGCAACTACTTTATATACAATGTGTAGTATCTCGACTTTGTCCCATTCACTTCTGTGAGAGGAGGCAGCATGAGCAGCTTGTTTTCATCCTTCTTCTCCGATGATAGATCACATAAGAGAAAGAAGAATGTGAAACCAAAAATGGAATAACTTTATGCGTCCACTAAAAAAGTTTATGATTCCTTGTATGGGTTTGTTGTATTAACAGAACATAAACTTTCTTCTAGTGTGGCACCGGTCAGCATGCATGGCAGCACCACATTTTTCTATTCAGAAGCATCCTATTACATACATTGGGCTACTTTGTTTTTTCAGTCACATTGGAAGCTCTAGCGTAACTTTATTTCTAGGCATTCATTAGAAAGCTGTTAAACTCACTTCAAGCTCATTTTGTTCTTCGTCTTTCTTCCCCCTTTGCACAAAAAACATTCTATACTGTTGATGACAGAGAAACCAAAGCATGGCAAAGATTTGTGGCTAACTTTATGCAAGTAAAAGTGCAATACACAATATAAAAATCCAGATAATCAAAATCGTCACACACGCAATTTGACTTGAAGAATAATTATAATGTAGCATTGATCTCGAAACGATTAGTATCACAAACTTAAGAGTCGCAGTCGCAGCACGTGTTTTGATGCACTGAAAAATGCCTAGATCATTGTAACTTTAAAGGTTTTGTAGATGCTAGAATTTTTGTAGAATTATCATACTAAAAAGACAAGCTTCAAGCTAAGAACAATAATCTAAAGTGCATATAATAATTATCGTATCGTTCGTGTCTTCCTTTTTATCGTTTTCATTTTCCGCGCCAAAATACACTTCATCATCTGTCTTCTCCCGTTTGCTTGAGCTAGTTTGTACACTAATAAGTTATTATAATAACTTCTTTTTACACAAATATTTGAATCCGTATCAAAAACAATACCACACCATAGATCTCGGCCCAATGTTAATATCAGACTGTTCCATTTCCTAATGAATTGCTGTAGCAAGAAGGCGTGTTGTTTTCCTCCAAAATTTATGGCGATATGCAAGGGAGCTAATATGCAAAACAGGGGAAATTTATAGTGGTACCAATAAAGCAAAAAAACATCAGAAGAGAGTGAAGTTGAAGTTGGTTGTGTGTAGAAGCAAGCAGTTGATTTTTCAGGTTGGTTCCCTGGCTTGTTGTCTGCTTGCTAAATGGGGGATTTCACGAGAAAAAGTAGAGTAGATCCAGCCAGAATGTTTCTACTCTGATAGATGGCAAAAAGTAAAAATACCACGAAATTATTATTTTTATTCTCGTAACTCACGTCAAAAGTTAAAAAGTTGACTAAAATCCCTGCTCTTCAAAGATCTCGTGTCGGAAATAACCTCAGAAATAAAATTTATGGCTTTGATACAGTATGTAAGTTTAGGTCTTTTATCCTGCGATTGGCAGCTAGAAACGATGAATTTGAATTTTGCATATCTTTAGATGTAGCTATAGATGCGTATATAAATATGCTAGCTATATGGTTAATTTTCTGACAAGTACGTCATAAATGTACGCATAGAAGTAAAGTCGACACCAGCAGCAGATTAGGAATTCGAAGTTATTGCATATCAACGGAAGCCGCCAAACCTGATGGACATGGATGGTGGTAATCAAGTTTGAAGTGGGAGAGCGGCTACTATGAATCAACACCACGCACTTACACAGTGTAGTAGTATGAAACTAGCAACTCTAATGGTGGTAGTCCGTCATTATTATTTTTCGTTCGTTTTAGCAATGTTTTTTATGTTTCGCAAATATATACCTCCTATGCTGAACTACTGTAGCAATTTCAAGGGTTGGATGGAATATTTATGGATTGAGAAGGACGAGTCAATGAGCAAAAAATAAAAACAGCCTTCAGTAAAACGTGTACACACACCAACTCAACAATAATGACATTCCTAATGACAGGTTTAGAGAAAATAACTTAATTCTCACGTTCGTAGACCAGTACATATAGAATAAGTTTGGACGTAAAAGGAGGCATATACGAGTTTAGTATTGAGCATGACATGTGTGCATGTAAATCATACTGGTCAGTTGTATCTTAATCTACACGCAGATCTAAGCAACGAACAAGAACTACCAGCTTCATAATAACGTATTGTTATTCTTTAAAATAACTTTGCTTGTCCGGTTGTAGCATTATTTTCGATATTATAGAGCAAATATTTATTATGATATGCTATATGTTATGTGATTGTGGTTTGTGATAACAGACCGGCAGGGCTTCATACCACCTCCACAATTGTTTTGTAAAACTACTGTCATTTTCCGTGCGAATTTGGAACTCCAGCAGAGAATTGCGCTCCTGCCCAACATTATTTTTAAATCAAACTTTATCAAAAACATACCACTAGTTTAACCTGATTTAATAGTAAGGGAATTGTATTTTACGATTACCTACATTACAAACACGAAGTAAATCAAAGACTCTATTTACGATACTTATTTGACAACAATCAATTTGAGTAGGTATATTTTCATTAAGAAAAAATTTATATATTTTCATGAAAAAGCCAATTAAGAACTCAATCTGCATGCATACAAACATGCTTAATAGCTACGAAAGCATTCAAGCTTTCATGAAAACTATTTAGATAACAGTGCTCTTAAACTGACCCACGCTAAAAAGAACTCTATACACACATTCTAATCTTACATATTATTAATATTATAATGGATGAGACACAAGCGTCATGCGACGATTAGCCTCTAGGTCATTGACGGCATTTCCTTTGACAGACGTTTTTATTTCACTGAGGTGTCGGCGCAATCATCCTTTTAGAAAAAACTGGGATCATAATCGTACAATTAAGGAGTTAATGCGTCAAGTTTAGAAGTCGTCAACTTTTGCACTTTTCCTTGCTTGCATGCTCTGCCTATTTCTATTTTTACATGCAAAATGTTTATATCTTCTATAGCATACTCCAACAAGGCAAAGGATATGGCAAGGTCGGTTAAGATCGATTTTCATTTTTATAGGAAACATGATATAATGTAGTGGAATATTACATATTTGAATCCTTTTCTGTGACAAGTCTTTTGAGCACTAAGTCTTAAAATGTGTCAAAGGGTCAAATAAATTATTGTCATTGAATTTTAGGTTATCTAGCTTTAGATTTGCATTTCCTGCATTACTAACCAAATGCCGGATGAACACCTTGATAAAATTCCTGCCGATTTTCGTTTTCAGTAATTTAATTATTATACTGGTTGCAAGTTGCAGTTGCAACCAGTCAGTCAGAGCAAAAGGAGACGATGTGGAGACGAATACAACTTGCAACTTTAGATGCGTTGGGTTCTGTTTTCTATGAACAAAAACCTGACTAACATCAAAATAATCATAAACATAATAGTTATCATAATCATTTGAATGATAATAAACGATATGTATACAAAATGCAAAGGAAGATGCAAGTGAACGACTTTGCCTACATCTATATGAGCACCATGCGTATATATAGATATGCAAATATTATAGTTCTTGAGGACATAAGATGTAATCATGGCTGGAAAATATTCAGAATTTTTGTGTATACTCACCACATATTTCATGTCAGTAGACACTATAAGTTCTATAAAGAATTATATCGTAATCATTAGCTTCATCATCATCGTAATTTTTTGGTGTGATGTTTCATGTGGCATTATTTTTGTTGATACCGTCTATTTTACAGTGCATAAACTGCATGCATTGTACCACAAAGTCATCTTTCCTAGGCGTGCATCAGTTTATTACTGAGAAACATACCAACCTCTCGCAGAACAAAATTGTTGCAGTTTTTAGCAGATGTAATGTTCATGTGCCATGCCAGCAGCTAATGAATGATATGATATTATGGTACTTACTTAGAACGATGATGATGATGAGGGTGTAAAATTGTACAAATTTCTTACCGTGTGGCAATAGCATAAATGTATATTACCCATGTCGCATGTAAACTGTAAACTTGTTATATAGTAAACCGGGTCTTGTGACATGTGCCTTGCTTTCATTCAAACTTTTGGCGCATGGTGGCGGCGAATTGATTGAGATTTTTACGGTAATTGTAATTAGTATTGTTATTTCATATGGTTATGTTTACTTGCTTATCCTAGGTAACTGCCCCACGCATGTCGCACCGTCTAGCAAGCAACTTTGTATTGTATATTACGATGGCTAGACGAAACCTACTATTTGTAATATTATGACATGTTTATTGTCAAAAAAGCTACAACTGTGTACTAACTATAGAAAAGGCTATTACTGACTTGCATCGTTTGGTGTATGGTGTATTTATACATAAAACTCTTACAATGAACGTAAAAAGATTTTTTTACTGCTGCTTGAACTTGACTTGATGAACCCATTAACCTAGTCAACAGTTTTATAATATAGCCATGTGCGTGTGTGAGGAAAGTAGCTTAAATTGTCAGTCATACAATGTAATGACAAGACGTTTAGGAAGCGTTAAAACAAGAAGGAAAAATCTTTTACTTCCACATTATCTATTGGCATGCACTATATGTAGGTATGTAAAGTGCGTAATGAAAAACACTGGCCTGTATACATGTGTATATGTGAGCTATATGAATGAAAACAGTTGCTTGCTGCGTATGTGCATGGTGAATGCTCTTTAAACCAAACCGGCATTTTTCCCAAAGTATTTTTATTGCTCATTTTATTGCAGTTTTAAAAAGCGATAAAAGCAATTAGAATTACATGCTTTGTTATACACGCATTAAGCGCATAGGTACATATAACATCAACTGAAAAGCAGCCTTGTGTCATAAAAACCTTTATGCACTAACCGTTTTAGTGCTTTAAAACGCACGACGCATATACGACTTTTGTTATGAAGTGCGACTTTAGAGATACCACAAATGACACAACACAGGTTAGCACAGGCAACCGCTAACAAAAAATCAAAAACAGCCTTGAGTGACCTTGCCTTCTCAATACAAACATTACCTATCCAATACGTTTATTGATGTTCATGAATGAATTTAGGAAATGATTATTGAACATCAAACTCATACTGTATGTAACATAATATTATGATGATACATGATCATGAAGATTTTATATGGAACATCCTCATTTATCATAGTTTGTATGATTTTTTCCACAAATTATCATACTTTGTAATGAGAGTACGATGAATATGAATGTAGAAGGCGGATGAGGCAACGATAAATAAATTACTTGAAATCCTGTACTTACGAGTTTTTTTTGCTTGGAGAATTAAACAACCAGAAATAAACTATCGTGAATTCGTAATTACTCAAAAGCTTATTACACAGACATTTTATACACCCTATTAGAGATTTTTCTTGGAAAAAATAGCAAATGCTGCGAACAATTTTGCGAATTGAATAAAGACTGTTTCCATATAGAGCCGTATCGTGTGCCAGTTCATTCATTGGAAGGTATGTACCTATATCGAATTCATATTGTAGAATTCATACTGTACCAAGCCACAGCAACTGCAAAACTGCTGGATTAGGGTCTTTGGTTTGAGCGAAACGCATAAAATTATGGTTTAGGGGAGGATCACCAAGCAGTAATCATAATATTGTACCTGAAGCAGCTTTCTAAGTCAATGTTTATTGCAATTGCAATGGGATGATAATCATCTCACACTCTCCTCATCTGCTCACTGTATAATATACACCTATGTTATATTTCTATATACAAATAACTGTCTACGAATCTTAAGCATATTTATTCATATAGACACGCATGTTGGGGATTTCTTTTGCAGTTTCACTATACAAGCAGCTAGGTACATCATAAAACAGTTTTATATGCGTAATTTATGCGTTTTATTTATATATTAGAAGTTTGCAAGTCAGTCACAAAAAGCACGTTCATTGTACATATATACATATTATTTCTATTTACCGATACAAGCTGAACTCTTGGATATGCAGAAGAAGGGAGAGTGCAGTGTAGTGGAGTAGCAGGGAAAAAGCCATTAAAGAGGGTCGTCACAACAGGCGAACCAGCCTTCAAAGCAATTATATTATTCTTGTCTGCCACAGCAAATGTAATAATATGTTGACAGAGAATGTATATTATATTATGTGGATGCCATTAATATGTGCTCTTCGTTCTTGTCGTCGTACACTTCACGATTGTTTATTGAGGGTTCTCAGACATGCAACACGTACCAAATAAAAACACACATTTCATTCATGAACGGCAATGCAACAGAAAATGCAAGTGTGCATTGGTGAAAATGGATGTAGGTCAAATGTTTTTGCAATCTGAGACGTCCTTTCACTGAAAAAATATTTGTTTGATTCCGTTTCTTTGAATTCTTAAACAATGAGGCAAACAAACTCTGAAATCTTATAGATGAATCCTGCCTCTGACTTTGCCCACAATGAATGGAAAACTATTTTAAATGCGAATATCTGGTGGTGTGTTGCTGATGATGACCAATAATCACTTATCAATTAGGTCAATGGCCACTTCTCCGTGGGATATTTTTGTTTTGTTATACGATCTGATACGGAATATATATGGTAGCACAATTGTCAAACTTACATATTTGTTCCCTTTGTCTGTATGTTTATGCATGATGAACATAAGCCTCGGTGTCTTCCAGGTTGTCCAGAATAAAAATACACATTTTCCTGTACTATCAAATTACGTTTATTTTTAGTTGCCTATACTTTTTGTATCAATCAGCCATTGGATCTGATTTCAATCTAGCTGCATATTATGAAATAATGATGCGTCATATACATATGCCCTTCGCCTTATGAGGATTTTATGCCCAAAACATACTGGTACAGTATCTTGAATTCACATCAATAAATGTATTGAGATGCTTACTTGGTGTCAAATTTATATTAAAAGAGTTTAATTCTGGGAAAGAAGCTTCGCGAAGCTTTTCTAGGAAAAGTCAAAACTGTTATCATGTTTGACACTATTAGTATCATGCAATTAATTAAATGCATTGGAAAGTTGATGTAAATACACCGTAGATTGCAAAGTTGTCACTTTGTGACTGTCCAAATTAAAAAAAAAACCTGCAGTTAGTGAAAACATGCATGTATAATAATGAAGGCAGACATTTTTATTTGTAATCAATCAAAATTTCAAAACAGTTTGGTTGGTTAAGATGAATAGCAAACAAGAATATGTTTTATTTTCAACGATAAGTGGAAGGTTGCGGTTACAAAATACTAAAACAAAGCCTATTAAAGACACTCCGATTTTAATGACTTTAGCCGCGCGGAGTCACAAATTTCGGTTTATTTCAAATACTCATTATGATTCATCTCTCTAACCTTCAGGTAGCCTCTTAAAGGCTTTATCTAACCCAACGGTGTAAGTTATGCAGTAACCATAAAACAAAATTCAACTGGACAGAACAGAATGACTTAATAAATATACAGCCATAGTGTCACTGAGAGACAATTATGAACTCGAGGGAAGCCACGGACTTTCTTCACGCAGCAGTTTTATTTTAAGTGCATACCATTGTAGCTGGGTTTTCGTAATGTGTAATATAATGAAGTTAGAACTCATAAACAACAACAGTGCCAGCTCAGATATCTTTGTGAGAATGCTTTATTGCCTATAGTAGCTCTGCCAATGTAGCGTGGCTAATGTTTAATACATTGTGTATACATATATGGGTGTAATAATATAAAGCTCTTAAATGCAACTTTGCAATACTCGACTTTTGATCTCCCCATGTCTTAAAGCTATATACGCTGCCTCAAATAGTTTTGAATTTCCGAATGATATTTAAAATTACTCGAACACGAGAATGCTTATCAAGTAGAATTTTAAATGTACATTCTACTCATACAAATGATCAATATATGCAGGTTTTATGATGAACTTACGACAACCACAAATTTAAATTTGACACGATAAGCAGTTTCCGTATTTAACTTAAATTGCTATATAAATTTGCATATTATTGATAATTTTCGAGTGCACATGATAGCAGTTGTTTGTTGGAGCGAGTTTTTGGACTACTAGGCAGTAGGTAATAATGTTAAACAATGATAAGTTATATAACTCACCAAAATAGTTAACTTCTTCTTCAACGAATGTAGAGTTACGTTTATCGTTGATTCATCAAACTATTATTTACTTTAGATTGATCGAATGCCTGTAAATTTATGCTTGCTGTCTGCTGTGTCTGTCATATATATACTTCTAAGGTCAACAACAAATGTGCATTGTGCATGCATGAAATACTGTTACCTCCAGTCTCAGCCAGTGAAGCATCAAGCATCCTGCCTGATAGCAATTCACGGGATTCCTTATGTATAGAAAACTTTCTGCATTCATTCATTTTGAGTTCACTCGTGTGAGAAACAGAGTGAGAATTAACTATAAGCCACCTCTGTAACGCAAAGAATTCAACTTGCCAACAAGAAAAAAAGTTTGATCAATGTGACATTATGTATATTGAGACACTCGGTTCGTACCAGACCAAAGATGTAAGACGTAAAGTTAGGTAGCCAGACTTCAAACAACTTAGCAGAATTCGCTCATTTCATTGACAAGAGAAATTATCGAAGGCCTGCATAGACTCTTTCCTTTTTGCTATCGCGCTGTGTGGCGTACTCTATCAAACTGAAGTTTATAAGCCAGTCGCATTTAACGCGATGACCTTTAAGCCGACCGTTTTTGCAATGCGTTCTCAACAACAAGTCATTTTGCTGACTTGAATTTTTTTTACTAATGTACTGTTTTTCTATGAAGGCTACTTTATGGTATATCCGTATACCACACTCACTGAAATCTTGACTTTGGTTAAAGAAGAGGGACACGAGACACGAAAAAGGAACATTTTGCATACTTTTACAAGACAATGTTTACAATGACAAATTAATGGATGTTGAGTCGTACGATATGACACAAGACAAAGTAGCAGATAAGCATGCCAAATTGTGTGTAATTTCCCATATTATTTTCATTTTGGTGATGGTATTGCGGTGGCTGACGATCATACAGCAGGAATCTTCATTCCGCACTTGTATTTAATATTGTGCATGTATATAGAAGCAAAAGGGCAAGTTTTGTTAATTCTTTCGTAATTTATTGTTGTTGATCAATGTGTAGCAAAGTGAGCATCAGCGACAGGTCAAGTTAAGATTTACCGTTGTTTATTTAGTAACAAAGACAATAAAAAGAACTTCAATGATAATGATAACGACATGCCTTCTTGTGGTTTGCGTCTACCTACTTGTTTTTCTGAGTCTTGAGCTCGACTGACCCCCTAAAATCGTCACTCATTGTCATTTAGTCAACGAACAAGCATAAACATTCATGAGCTCATGCAGTCACAATTCTGGTTTTTTAATCACTTTTTGTTTAATGAATGATAGGAAGAGATCTTCGGCACAGAGTACTCATTTAATTAATCAATGTGACACACGTAGACGTGAATCAAAAAATGCAAATGATATGGTTTGCATATTTTCCACATCCAATTTCACTAACATGAATTTTATTTCGTGGAAAATATGCTCACGCACACACCAAAAAATTCGGTACATTTCTAGCTGGCACACCTGTACAAAATACTCCACACATTCATTGTCACGAACGAGATAGCATGCACTTTCTTATACGAAGGAAGTAAAACGGCGGGAACAGTTGTGAATTGTGAATGAAATTTCTATGTCACTCGTTTTACTGCACATTTAACACTTAATTTGAGAGCCCATAATACAAATCTTATTAGCTCTATTATCACTTGCTAAAGATCACATGTCAGTCAGTCCATCAACATAAATTTTATCATTGCTTCCACCATAAAAATTAGTACGTTCTGGTTTTATTTTTGCAGCAGCATCAACCATTTTACTAGCGAGGCGACAACGACCCTTGCTTGCGTGTGTATACCCACAATGAACACGTAAAAAAATCTGCTTCTTTACTTGTTGACTTCGTGTACTTGAGAGGTTTGAGCTCACAAACCAGAGTTTACGACCGATAAAGTTGGTCGTAAAACGGGACGTAAAATTCTGGAGCTTCTAGAGTAGAGCGTTTCATTCAGCTAGTTCCGTCGTTCCTGGTTTTGCTGTGGTGTTATGTGTGCGTAACTAGAGTAAGCACATTGATAAACTTTGTACACGCTTTCTTTGTGTGGACATAATACATACATATGCATACATGTGATTCAAAAGCAAAAATAGTGATGCATGTTATGTAATACATTTTTGCTTTTATGTTTTGTTGTACAAGTTGTAAACAGACCATAAAACTATACACACATATTATCTGATTGAAATCTCATCGACAGATGAACTTGTAATGGGTTTACTGACAACTAAACTGTACTGTAATAAAAACAAAAAAGTCAAATAAAAACGAATATTATTATGTGCTACCACTACCGATGATTATTATCGTGCTGTGTTACGTTACGGAACTAAACTTCAGTTATAATGATGGTGATACATGAATATACATATTATCTACATATATGCAATATCCTATTGTATTCCACTAGTGAAATGAGACTTCTAGACAAAATTTGTAACCGGCATTATTATAAAGTTTAATGCAATTGGAGAATGTGAGCAGTCAGTTTTCAATTATGGGTTTGAAAGGGGTTGGTCAGTCTTTCCTCTTGGTCATGAACTTCGTGAGTTTGCAAAGGATATCTTTATCTAGAAATTCATGTGGTGGATGCATAGTTCGTGGTTACACTCACAAGTTTTCTTGGGTTTTGCAAAATCTATGTTTTAATGGAAGTCAGGCTATTTTCTACATTATGTTATTATTGGGGTATTTTTTAAACCCATGTATTAGTTGTGTGGCAAGTTCTACTAGCAAGTGGTAACATCATCCACAAAAATGTTGGTTGGCTAAATATTTTAAAATCTTTTCGTGCCTCTTAGAATAGACCCACTAATAAATTCTCTGAATCAAAATGGCGATTAGTTAATGAAACTCTTCATTACATTTATAATATGGAACGCAATGAAGACGTAGAAAGGCAAAAAGTAAGATATCAATCTTAATCACCATTTATAATGACAAAGTAAACTACCCTGCTCTTTTAATACAATCAAGTAGATTACTTGCACATTTACTGAGCAACTATCCTCCAAATAACAAAAAAATTGTATAAAAAGGGCCGCCATCAGTAACTAACCCTAACTGCATGCATCCAACAACAAAAATTATATTATCAATCATATTATGTACCAAGATAAAAGTAATATTCATGACGGAAAAGGTAGGCATGTACATTAATGCTTATGCATATTATCATCATCATTGAATATCTTCATCATAGCACTACTGAATATGTATTCTAAATTGTAAGCATAGCAAGTACCATAAATGACTATTTATTAGAGTCAACGAGCGTTTAACATCATCATTATGATGACTATTATTTTGTCTCAGCAGAGCCACAGGAGCAGCGAAAAGATTGCATGCACACCAACAACATGACCAACATGCATACAAGAGGGAAAAGAATCACGCTGCATGATATGTCTACTCCTAGATTAGTTGACTCTGGCCTTGTTCATGGTCAAGTGAAACGAAGCAGGCCAGGCATTTTAAACATATTATGCAGTGCAAACTCCTCAATTCACTGATTCTGATTATAAATTCCTTAGCTGATGAAGATGATGATCATCCATTGGTCATCATCACAGCACGAAAGCAAATAGCATCGTAAGAAAAAGTGTAACAGGATGAAATTCATTCCTTTGCGTATCATCAAGATAAGAATACAATTTTTGTTTCGTGAAAACACTTGGTATATACCTGCATACATAACTACTGGGTATTTTTGAAAAAACATAGAGGAGTGGCTCAGTTTCTGCTTTCCTAAATAATGAAGTCATTTTCTTAAACTCAATGGTGAATTGACGTCGGCGATTCTTTTCAAATGTAGTGTGACCATCGCCAATGGAAGAGGACCTCCAACAGCGACCATTATAACGATTTGATTCCTGTAAACACACCATCATCATCACAGCAATATGGTCATGAACATCAGTTAGAAATTAGACATCAATCATTTCCAGCAATATTTATAACATACGTTGATTTCCCATACAGGAATTTTTAGCTATTTTAGCAATGCAATACAGGAAAACTTATAAGAAAATACTTTGAACTTCAGTGGCGAAAAATAATAAGAAGTGCCATTTTGGTCAGTAATGATGATATTTAACACACGAAAATTGAAGCCTGCAGCATGTACTCATTTCCTTTCTTACACAGGCAATACCACTCGGTTTGCTGTGTTTCTGGAGGAAGGGTGGTGATAGTGAATGAAGTATAATCCCAGTAACAAAGCTCATGAAACAAGGAGTACGTGATGATGGCATGCATGTACTTATCCGTATTATGAAAATTACTGGCCATATGCAGTTTTCTCCTGTGCGTCACCAGGTAGCTTTATAATGACACTGTGCAAACGTACTTTCAAGAGTGGAAAATACAGAAACTAGAATACATCTAGCAATATTAATGACATATGGGCAATCACTGGTTTGGTTTTTAAAATACAGCTTTATTTAAAAAATTATGTATTGTAAATGCATACTTGCCACATGATTTCAATGATTACTATTTTGCGTCCAAGTGATTGAGGAGTGGCTGCATCATAAACAAAGAAGAGGATTACCTGGATAAATAGAGTCATTAAGGGATTTTTACGTAATAATGACTTCAGCAGCGACTTTGAAATCCTTATTCGCATAAGCATAATGCTCTTTTGCAAAAATTCTATATTTAGAACTGAAATTGGTATTATCCTCATTTTAATCCTGCAGAGGTCAGACTAATGTTTAAATTTAGCATTTACCACAGCTCAGAATGAAACGGTCGCGTTGTCGTCAACATCAAAACATTAGATTGTCAATTTCTTCTAAATAATATTGGAATATCTGATCTGGATCGAAACAAAGCCTTCTATAATAAGCTTCTTTAAACTCGCACTGTGCCTTAATAAGACTTTTTCACCTGATTGAACTGTCTTCTATTTCTTTATCTGTTGTTGGGACTCAAAGGTTTGTAATCTTCTGCAAAATGGATAAGACTGGCAGTTGCAACCCATTTCTCATCTTAGCGTTAAGATTATTAATTTTTTTGATTAACTTCCTTCAAGAACAAATGTAAGTTCAGTAATCTAATGTTAATCTGTATGAAAACGTAAAATTTTGCTTATCGTTAGCGATAATTCACAAAGGGAAAGAGTTAAACTTTGAGTGTCGGTCGACCACCAGAGTGTTCACAATCAACCAGATAAAAATAGACACGTAATCGGATCTAGTGGAACGCAGAGCTAAAAATGGAAATATACACAAATGTAATGAAATGACATCCATACTGTTTAAACAGAAGCACACGAGCCAGACTAGTAATACCATGAGACGACATTAACGACAGTGGTGATAGTTAGTAGTTGATTCCCCTCGTCATCATCACCCAACAACACGGAGTTTATGATGCTGTTAACAGTAATTCACACGAGTCCTTTGATAAAAATGAATTATCTAAGAAGAGAAACCTTTTGTCTTAATTACATTAGCATTGTAATCATTTCACCGGGAACGGCACCGCCATCATTATCATTTTAATGAAATGCTGTTACTAGATGGATAGGAAATGTCAAACGATTTGAGAGGACATCAATGCTCGTGCTTATCCATTCTTATTATTATTCATAGGAAAAATAACCATCAATAATGATCTTCGTACCATACTCAACTCTGCTAATCGAAGCACTCACTCATGACTGATGGGATATAAAATGAGTCTGGATGAGCATTCCAAGAATTAGAAGAGCTTTAAGCCAGTGTCTCATTGTCACCCACTTGACTTAAAAGACAACAGTTTGTACAAGAAATGTTCTTTAAAAAGAGCTTTGTAAGATTTTAATTTCACTTCATATTCTAGCTATACTGAGCGGGTCCGTGGATCCAACGGGATTATGATACAATTGTTAATACAACTTACCATTTTCTTTACAGGGAAAATATTCTATAAGTAAGCTATGCAATATGCAACCACGCAGTTAGCAGCTGAGTTAGCTTCAGGTGTGCAATTGAGTACATCCAAAAACAACAGAATTCCACTTTCTTTGCGCTAGAAAGGAGATGGTTATAAAGCACTTTTGCTCCTGTGAAGTATAGGATTTAGTTACTAACCAGGGCTGTTTTAAGAAGCAAAACTCTAAAAGGAATAAGACGTATTTGATCTCTGGGGAATTGAATGTGTCCGACTAATGCCTAAATTATGATAAACACGCTGAGACTGAAACTAAATCCACTCCACTTTCTCAAGTTACCATTATTATTGCTAAGACCATTCGTTTATTTCCCTCGTGTCTGTAATGATCCTAGCATGCAATGCATCTTGTTTCATAAAAGTAAGAAAGTATAGCAGCAGAAGAAAGCACATATAATCATGGTGTTGTACATAGATATTACTGGGTCTGCAATAAGGAAAACAGTTGCGTGAGATGCAGCAGTATTAGATGCAATTCATTTCAGAGTCTATGTATTACCTCTTCTCTTGTGCTTTACTGCCTTTGTGTCACATCCTGAGATTCGGCAATATCTGTACAGTGCATTATTCTTAATCTTCATTGTGCTGCTGTGGCCAGCCTTTTCTAGTGTTTAGATAATATGCGAAAAATAATATGTTTGCTACTTAAATGATGATAATTGTCGTGCTTTATTCACTTGGTATGTAATGGTTACCTACCTGTTTGATTTGATATGAAACCCAAAGAGAAACTAATGAAATATGACAATTCGATTGATGGATTGGAGAAAACATTTTTATGTGTATTTTTTCGGTTATTGTTACGATTATTACTTCAGTAAGGAAACGATTTTTCTCGGAAGATGGCTATTTTGGAGAAGCAATTGGTTTAGGTATGTATGCATGTGCTTTTATAATAATAAGCGTGCGCTTACGTGTGTATATGCACTCTCCAAATCTTATATACCACGAGGGAAAGTAGTTTTTCATCTCCAGATGATGATCATGTTGATGATGACAGCTCACAAACCATTTAATGACCATCTCCATTGCTCAAACAATATCAATAACTTTTTTCAGTGTGAAGATGAGGAAGGGTCATTGAGCGATATATGCACATGGTCAATATAGGGATATGCTATACAATATATTCCGTACTGATTCCTTTTCAAGTGTAAGGATGCTACGTTTTACGTTCTTTTCCGCTCTAGTGAAACTCAACGCACTCTAAGCATGCACAGGAAGACTTATGCTGTATCTAATTATAATTACTTGGATCCAATTTATTTTATTAGTTTTTTACTTCTCATCTTTCAATTCTCAATGTGTTTTCTTTCATACTATTCTAGAAATCCTTACATTTATGAGGAAGATAATCGGTTGTGATGATCATAAATGATATTTGTGAGGTGTGTATTTCGTCTTACACACCTTTCACAATTTACGTGAACCTAATCTAATTATGCTTTGTTTTTTATCTTTCTTTACAGGTAAGCGAATGAACCTTGTTTAATACTTTGCTATTTGGTACTCACAACATCGTCATCGTGGAATCTGCCAAGGTCAAATTTTTTATTCTAGAATTTTTAAAATAATTAATCTGCATAGACTATTGAAAGCTCAACACTAGTTAGTTAGTTATTATAGAGTTTTCAAAGATTATAGATTAGATATCTTCTTACATGAGATTTTTTGGGGCATTGTGCGGAGCTATTCTAATTCGAGCATCAAGTTATTGAATGGAAACATTTATTGCATAAATTTCAGACACCCTGAACATTATTGTTATTTTATAATTCCCCGTGAGCAAATACGGAACTTGACGTACAAGAATAAACACTGAAGTGCAACGGTATACCAATGCTGGTATACTCTGCGTAATAAGCGGGGTTGTTGTCTGTACTTTAATCATAATTAGAATTAAATGATGAATTTTTTTTTACTATGCTTTATAGTACAAAGAAAATATCAAGTATTTATCAAATAAATTCACATTATATTTAAATAACTATAAATACATCATGCATGTGCTCTGTATATTCGCAGCACTGGGATAACCAACACAATAAACGTTGCCGTTGTGCTTTATGAAGTTAAGTTTGCTTGTATGTTAGGGAGACAGGAAAAGCGGATGAAAGGAAAGAAGCACGGAGAACAGGCTCCCGTGAGGAAGGCCACCTAATACCAAAAGCAGGAACTAGTTTTGAAAGCAGGCTTGCTTCTAGCGGACCAAGCGGCTTTTTTTCCAGTCTCTGGAACGGGTATCTTTACGCTAGGCTCCAGTAGTAGCGAAACACCAGTGTTATGTCATATAATATATATGTACCTATACGAGTGCTCATTTCCAAATATCAGTATACATACTATCCTGCTTTACTACACAATTCACACCATGCTATAGTTATATGAAACTTGACATTAGCATCCATGTGTGTGTGACTGTGTGACGTGCGTGTAGTAGCATGTTACGATGCTTTCATATAATTGCATTACAAAACTTAGTATGTAAGAATTTGAAATTTCTATTGGATCTTTATGCAATTAATGATGGCTACATTGTATTATTCCCGTAAATCTAATCTCAGTAGATTAGGTGGAAGCAAAAAAAAATCCGTATAAATTCGCAGTGCAGTTAGGGATAAGGGAATTTTTACAGGTGTATATTCAAGTAGTTTTCCCATATTGTAGATATATTTCTTTTGACATTGGATTCTTATCTAGTATGAGTGGATGCATTGCTTGCCTGGTAGCACTATGAGTGAGATGATGATAATGGAGACAATGCAATTATGATGAAGATGTTCGTTCTTTTCACTGCATATAATATGCCTACCTACCAGCATTTTTCCATAAAGCTGCTAATTTACTAAATCAATGGTATTCCTTCAAATGTGACGGATTTATGAGAACATAAAGTCACCACAATTTGTTGCTTTGCCAGACTTCTTACCATGAATCATCTTTTAGCCACGATGTTTGAGAAAATTGTGTGTATGAAGTCTTACAAAGATGTTCAAGAAGACTTGCAAGTGACGGAGTGAAATGCTGCTGACTTGAGTTGTTTTGTCTTGCTTCTATCTTGTTTCCACACGCCACACGCTATAATATGTGTTGTGAACTATGCCTGGCTGAACTCATTATGCTTTTACGAGTGAAATGAAAATGCCATTGGGACATAACAGACAATATAATGAACAGAACGATGCGCTCATGAAGATGTGTCAAAGACAATGACTTTATTTTCAGATTTTTATGAGCAAAGCTGGCGCTGATGCCTGCGTATCCGTGAATGTACACATAATATGGATAGACATTGGTAGACAATATTTGTGAGCATCAAAATCTTGTTATAAAATTGTACTGAAGATAGTACTTAGATATGTGCACATAATGTAACATAACATAATAGGACATACTATACTACGAAACACCAGTTTTTCCCACACTTCTCCCTTCCCATATACATGCACCGTCCAATTTTTTATCACCACCAGCCAATCCCCGTAAAATGACTTATTTTCCGAGTGACTAATGTACGTGCAATGTACTTAACTTGTCTGTGATTCTAATAAGCTGAATGAAGCAAATGTGAGCTTAATTAAGAAAAACTCATCATTTCTTTTCTTAGCTGCATGTAATATCTTATTTGCTTACATGAAGGAAAGAGATTATTTATTGTTGGCGCGATCCACCGGGGTGTTGAAATAATAATGAATAATAATGTTTCTTTCGCTGATAATGAATGAGCCCCTTTGACGATGATGTTTCTTGAACTCTCAGCATAGAATAAACATAAATTTTTTCCCTAGTTTGCATGTAGCCCTTTTCTTCAAGGATGTTAAATTGTTTGGCTCATGTATAAATAATTACTTTATATAGCATTTTCGTAAAATTGTGACCACTGAGTACAGGGTGATTCATATTATATCTTTCCTTCATTTCCTCTGTGGAGATACAGTATTGCACTGTGCACTCAAGGCACGAGATTTTTTCAGAGATGCAAACCAATGTCGGTTATTTTCACAGTCAGAGGAACGGATTGAATGCTATATTGTAACTTATAATGATATAATTTACAATATTTGAACAAAACAACCACTTCCACCGCTGAAATGATTTTCACAGTTCATAATTTTAGCATTTCACGGTTAGCAAGCCTTTGTTTTGTAAAATGTTCAATTTTGAGAATGCATTTATATCTATTTCCTTTTCAAGAGAATTATTAAGAAAGATAATAATGTAGCTGCTCGCTTAAAGAATTTAGAAAAGAAGTTATGGGGTGGCATGAGTTATTATGATTATTGTACTATACGCTTTTGTATGTTGTATATGCTTGCTCTGATCACACTTTTACTCTTTACATCCAACTCATATTCTACTGATCTCATTTTATACGAAAACATGCCAGACATTGTATTCTTCGGAGCTGTAGATTTTTTTATCTGGTTGAAGTTGTATGCGGAATCTGAAAGAAAGAGCGGATGTGCCGAGGATATTTGATCCGATGGTGATATGACTGTATAATAATTTAGATAACATTAAACGTGTAAATGAAAAAATTTCTCTCGACTGTGTTTTTCGTGGCATTTGTTTTTGTAACAATTTTATGATTGCAACAGCTACCTTAGTAAGGTATCCACATAGATTCGTAATGCAGCTTGTTTTCTTGTAGTACATACGAAGCTGGAAAGTTCTCATATCCCCAATTGTATTCATTACCAGACTTCAACAAAACGTTAGTGATAAAGATGAAAATCCCATCGTGCGAATATAAAAGCTTTGTTCCGGCTGAGAATCTGTAGTGGGAAAATAGACATACATAAGTTGTTTTAGTTTTTTGTGCACTAACTAAGGTCCCCAGTACATCCTCAGCAGGTTTGATTTCACGAAGACAGATTAATTTGATAAGCAGTATGCAGTCTTTATCCCAGCAATTTTTCATCATTCATGATACCCATCGAAGATGAATAACCTTTTTTATTTTGCAAGACTATATTGCTAATATTTTGTTCTTGGAAAAAGAAATTGGAGATTACTCGTAATGCTTACCTTCTTGAGGAAAATTAGAAAAGAAATTTGCACGCACCTTTTTTACAAACCGTTTTCCAGCAGGTGTTTAAGTACCATTATTAGCTCATTGCAGCATGTAAAATACCGTTTAAGAATAATTTTTAAGCGCTAAAAATGGCGGAAGTTAAGGCAGTTGCTCAACAATAATAATGCAACGGGGTTCTCACAAAGTTAAGTCCAGTGGAGAGAAAAAAGGGGAAAATACACGCAATAACTATAACACTTGAAATATTAATGCACTTTATGACCGATTAACACTGTCATTATTAAAACAATGATATTATCATTATTGTGAAAGGATGATGTGTGTAACGTACTTCTTAACCACCCTTTTACGGTGACGACGGTATAGTAATGGCAGTGAACCAAAATCATGTATTAGCAGCAGTGTACAGTAGTGGCAGTGATGATAATGATGATTGTAATGGTTATAGTTATTGTTATTATTATGGACAATTTTTTATTTAAATGTTCACAGCTTCATAAAAGGCTAATCTTCTCCCGTGTTCTACATGTGTAATAATCTTACATAGAAGCAAGCAAATTACTGTGAAATTACTCTGGTATTAAAATATGACTGCCCATCAGTATTTTCCCTCAATACCATTCTTGCTTGCTACAAAATATAATTGAAGATCATGCATCACTCTGTATACTTATTATTAGGCTTTCTTTTACATTCAAATTGTATCAAGGACATTGGCTTAAAATAAAATCGGATTTTACTTCAACGATGAATTTGATCAGGATGTACGTAAAAATCTTGTTCAAATTAAATTATCTACTGTGATATCAAGGCTAAAATTGATATGGAAATTAGCTTGCATAAAGTCAATTTGTTTGCTAACACGATAATGAACAATGCATAATAATAGTCAAATGCATACACCGGTTTCACAACAAAGTGCTTCAACGCAACAAGATGAAAATAATATCCAAATTAAGACATTATAACACATCAACTACTACCTGCCTTTGAACATTTCATGTATCATTTATGAAGAGGCGATAAAATTATGACCATTACCAATCAATCAAATTACAGCTTTTCTATAAAGCCAGAATGAACTGCCATCAGGCCATGATCATAATTTCTTCTTCATTTCAGTCTTTACTGCAACTTATCGATAGTAGATTTACTGCATGTTCTATACGAAATTGATTCTTACAAACGCCTCAAAACTAGTCTGATAGGTACTCCGACTAAAACGTAAAAAAACTAACCGAAAATGTTTTCTATGATTACCTATTAAAAGGTTTGATATTTGAAGAATCTCAACTGCTCCTGTATTCACTAAAATCTCTGGCCAACAAGAGATCACATCAAAGTTAGGTTTGCCAATACTGTAATTGCACTATTTGTTATTATTTCTATGCAGCTAATGGTAAGTCTGGTAGCATTTAGAAATGATATATACCTTTCATACCTTATAATATAGCTCTCGTATCGTATGGAAAAAAACTTATGATGATGCTGTAAGTTTACAATTTTTTGATGAAGAAATAAAAATATGTCTAAGTCTAGAGGTAGGACGCAAGTTGGCTGTACAGCGAATATAGATTCAGTCGTTACTTTATATACTCTCAGGCTTTGCCGTCATCACGTATCCTTTCCTTTAGTATCTAATCACTATTGTAAGCGCAATTTTTTAAAATACAATAAAATCGTGGAAAAAGGGAATGTATCAAAATGGCAAGACAAGTTTTTTTTCTCTTTTCGTACATGGACGTACTACTTTCTACTACCACAGTGCATTTCTAAAATAAAGAACCAAACATTATGTCTATGATGTCCTCTGCAGTTAGCAGTAATAATCTCAAGTTATTTTGTATCTCTGCATTATATAATTTCATACAATTACTCACAAGAAAGATCAAGCCGAAAAGCAACAGTAGCACGACAGCAGCAAGTAGAACTGCAACAGCTCAAGAATACGAAATACGAAATGACGATTAACGAAGACAACAACGACGATTTTTTATCCATTCACGTTGCTGCACTCCCATTATTCATTCCAGCCTTGCGCGAACCTACCCACCTAGTCAGAAGCAAATCAACAATATTTTCAATGGTGGCTCAGCATACAAGAAAAAAATATGTTATCCTCATATATTATGCATTCATCTCTTCTTCTTCTTTAGAGTCAAAAAGTTTGAAGATGCTTTTGCTTGCATGATGAGGTATTCATATGATGTCTGATGTCCATTATAACCTGTGTGAGACTTGAGTTACATTGCATTTATCAGTTCACGTACGAAAAAGGTTTATATTTTCAGAAACTATACTACATTTTTGGGACAAAAAAAGTCAAAGCTCATAAATAATAAGATACAAACAACGTACCTACACGCATACATCTACATATAAAGACATAAAATACGAATTTGTATACACACAAATGCACAACACAGTTATTAAAGTTTGATTGGCTGTCTTCATGAATTAATTTAATTCGCATGGACGAACAGACTAACTGCGGTGATGTGCAACTGATGTGAATATAAATAAGTTGATTGTTTAGTTTATCATACTTTACTATTATCTTTCTGTTGATGCTCATCCTCATCATCGTCCCATCATCTCTTTCCTTGATCTATTATGAATTACTTATTGCTGGCATGATGAATTTGATGGATGTCTGTATGATGAATGTGCTGTAATATTAACGAAAGGATAATAATTAAACAGCCACTACTACTTACTACTGTAGTTAGTTTTGCTGTTGTGGTTTTGATACACATGCTACGCCACTTCACATACAACTATGTAGCTATCCCATTATAATTGCTAATATCATTATTAGATAGTTTATATTTATGAGAGGACTCACTCTTTTGCGCTGTTGCTACCTACTTTGTGTACAGGAGCTAAGTAGTAGCCTATTATCACTGAGATCTTCACTATTTTTTACTACTCATTCCAAGAGAACGGTAGAACAACAGAAGTACTACGAAGAGGCGTTGATTTTTCCGATGCGAATAAATACAATAATGATCATGGAGGAGACTCTTTACTATCCCATTCCTCCCCACCTCTTTATACAATAGTTGTTCATGCCTTATTTCATCTTACTCCCTCTCTGTGAAGGTTCAAGATTAAGCAATTTGAATCAGAACAAAGTCTATCATTTTCTTAATGATATTTCTTCTCTTCATCTTGATTCTCTTTCTCAACACAACATCACTGACTTGAAGAGCTGGAATGTGTGTCTAAACAGAAGGCATCAATGAAGAGGTTTGTTTTTAAATGCAGGAGATTAAGCTGGAGTTCTCAAGAGCAGGAGTTGTATCAGGTGCAATTTAAATGATGAATTTGGTGTTTATGAAGATGGATGCAACAAAAGTGAAATAATAAAGTATATTATTACTCGGAGTATCAGCAGACAAAAAATAAAAGTAGTCTCCGATTAATTAACATTTTGGATACTGTGGATCTGGTTGGCCCAACGGCAATTCTGTACTCTGGTTTGATCTCATCATTATGAATTTTTCCGTAAAAAATTGAACAATAATCATAATAACAAGGGCCGAGTTGAGACATTTAAAGATCTATCAAAGTGATAAGGGAAAAAGAGGAAGAGATCTTAACATTAGTTTCTTTCTCGCTACTACTGATGGAGACCTAAAGAGAAAACCCTTTTTCATTCTGGGTTTTTGTCAGTCCAAACTTTTTATATATAAAATACTCATAAAAAGCCTTGCGGCTTATTTTGAGCATGAAATACATATTAATGCAATAATAAATGAAGATTAAATCAACTCTCCATACTCCATTTGGCGTTTTCGTTAGAGGGTAGTAAATAGTATATGCTAATAACTTGCATTTTAAAAGACTGGCGATGTTTCTTAAGTGAGACATTAATATTTCTGGAACGAAGTTAGCGTTTTGGCTGTGAAGATTCAGTAAGCAGTCTTACCAACAATGTATTTGCATGACATCATTTTCAGTTTTTATATACGAAGATAAATGACAATTGGGAATTTAAGGAAGAAGACATATGCACCATTATTGTACAGTACTGCTTACATTGAAACAAATGTTAATTCTAGTATAAAGGCAATAAAGAATATATTGCATATTATAGCCATCGCAGACACTGAAACCCATTACAATGCCGCGTGCTTATGAGTTAAACCCACGTTATATCAAAATCCAGTCAAGCCAAAAAACAAAAGAAAACATCCACTCTTAGAAGTAGCAGGATCAGCAAATAATAATGCTCCATCCAGAATAACCAAAATGCAAAACAAAAAAAATCTGAGTAGAGTGTATAGATTTATTTCTTCATTACTGGCTGAGTAAGTGGTAAAAAACCTGCAGTGCAATGAACACACACAAGGACTGGACAAGAAAGGCAAGCAATCGCAGCAGCACACGGTTGAAAAACTGGCCTTGTACCGGTGTAATGATTATCGTCATCATCATTATCATGGAAGTTTTGAAGAAGTGAGCAAAAAGGAAGAAATGGTTGCTCTTTGGTTTGCTGACTGAGAACAGCTTCTTTTGGCTTCGACTTGTTATTTGGCTTGGCTGGTACATGTTTTCAACTTGGATGGATGTCTGGACTGTCCATGTTTGTACACATACTCTATACTCTTGCATACATGCTTTTTAACAAGCACAAGACTCTCACTCATTTTACTCATACATTCTTTCTAACTTGTTAAATTAAGCTGAAGCTTTCATGAATGTGAGCAGAGCATGCATACATACCAAACCGCGATGATAAATGA
Source organism: Willowsia buskii (assembly GCA_034700685.1). Classification (NCBI taxonomy): domain Eukaryota; kingdom Metazoa; phylum Arthropoda; class Collembola; order Entomobryomorpha; family Entomobryidae; genus Willowsia; species Willowsia buskii. The sequence goes on along the minus strand of JAQIXW010000001.1, from coordinate 78,369 downwards.
TACATGACTAAATTTTATCCGCCACCACCGTACCACATGAATATTTATGTTCTATGAAGATATAAAACATTAAAGTCTAATATAAATACCTAGAGATTAATGCATATACCTATTTGTGTAATTTACTCTACATATACATATGCGAAATACGCAACTTTATCATAATAACAGTCCTCATTTTATCTCGCAACTATTACAACATATCAAGCTCTAGTATATTGTTTAAATAGCTCATGCAATGTTAACGTACTCAAAACATATTTCATTGCAACAAATCATGATTACATTTTAAAATCATCATACCTTCCAGCCGAGCTTTAAACTCATTCTAAAGATACATGAGACCTTCATTAGTTTCATTTAAAAGTAACTAGAGTTTTCTGATATAAGTTCATACTTTTGCGCATTTACTGTTTTAGATGTTTTTGTCAATTAAGGTATTGTAAAGCTTGGCAGAAAAACAAGAAATATTATTCAACTGGATGTAATCTGTGTGCCACACGTTTGCAGACTATTAGTCCCAATATTTGAATCATTCTGTGTTACAATTCACTGTCTGATGGATGATTGAATGTTGAATGATTGACTCAACAATATGAGTTACATTCTAAAGCAGATAAGCATGCAACACTTTTGATTGTAACTCAATAGAAAAGAGATTTAATGCAAAATTATTCATTCGGTATACTGGTTGGTTCATAGTAGGAGCAAGTGACTAGGGAGAAAGAAAACACACAAACTAAAAACCAGTCGTCAACAGAAGATCGACGATATTACCAAGCCACTTACTTAGGTATTCGTTTGTGTGTGTAACGAGAATCACAATGAATGCGCGCATGTTTGGAAGCTGTTGCTGCCGCCGCAAAATCAACCATACATAACAACGAACCAGTAATTGACATTAATTATTAGCTCCATTACATGCGCAAATAAAAATGGTTTGATTGTTAACTTTTTCCATTATCATCATAAACATGGTAATAATATAATGGCCGCAGTAATTCTTTAAGGAGCAACCTCCTTTACCACCTTCCGTTAACACTTCATAAAAAATAAGCGCCTACACAAACGCTACTACATATTTTATGACAATTTTACACAAAAGTTTATTAGAAATAAGGGAAATGAGAACTGCGTTTGACTTTGCTCTATTTGATCGGATCAAGAAGCGTTTGTCATATAGTGTTGTGACTTTATGCAACTTGCATGCTACAGGAAGGATGTTCATTTACACATGCTTGAAGGAATTATACAAAAAAAAAAACTTTTTTAAAACTTCGGAGAGTGTTATCATTTTTATGCTCAGGTGAGCAACTACAAAAAAAAACGTGGTAATCCACTTTAAAAGTGCTTCAGAATAGTTTTACGCTAGTCGACTGTGTAGTTTAGGCCTAAAGCTATTGTTTCATTCAATGGGAAAAAGTTGCTAATAATGTTTTGGTTGGTGCTGTTGAGCTAGCTGATGATGCGATGTATGCGTGTTGTATGATACAAATACCTAAACTACAAAAGATAATTTAACACTGTGTTCTAAAACATTCATAAAACTTACAAGACGGAATTTTCATGAAATATGTAAAGAAACTGAAAGGGAAGCCGGACAACAAGTCATCTTGAGTTGGAGAGAGAGATGGATGATGATCATGGGCATTTTTTAAACAGATGGACGTGTTGGAAAACGAAGACCACACAGCAATTGGCCAAATTATAGAAGCCGAAGAAAAAAGGAATATATTACACGCTAATATGATTGCATATAGAAAAGTAATATATAAAAAAGAAACACATATCTGAGAATTTTTTTGTTCGAGTTAACACGTATAAAAAATGTACGATTACGATATACAGTAATGACATGGCAAAGAGGAACATTTTAGCTTTGGTTGATGATGGTGGTGGTGGCAGTGGTGGATGGAGTGAGTGAACAAGTTGCCGCTTCGTCTTTACGCGTATGTACAAGCACACTATTTTTTTCTTTTTAATGGATTATCTTACTTGAAGTGTAAATTGTGATGCAGAAAAAGAAGGTAATGTTGATGTTGAAGATGATAATGACGAGACGCTTGGAATGTAATAAGCGTTCGCAGAGTCTTCCTCTGCCTAACACGCAGTTACACCTTTCCTTTGCTTGTACAGAGAATGTGGATTCAATAGCGATTTAGTTTTTAGTAAACATTTCAAATATACAAATGATAATGCTAGTATAAGTTTACATGGCTAAAGAATATTCTCTGAATATATTGTTCCTATTTGTATCATTGAAGTCAAGAAATAAAAATGTTACACATGAAGGGTTTACCAAAGCAAAGTCGGAATGTAACCGAAACCACGAGAATTCCACATGTTCTTCAGTACAAATGTTGGTTGTTTTAACTTGGCTTTTGATACCTTCTTAAAAATGACTCTTTGGAACTTTTTGGCAAGCACAGTATTTATTCCATCCGTTTAACTTATCACATTTTTATTTGTATACGCCCTTACTCTACCTACTACAACTCATATTCATTTTCCTTTTATCCAGTGACGACGATGATATATCGTTTTATGCTCCTTTTGCAACAACCATGAAGTGTGCTCTAGCTGACACATGTTAGCACAGCTACATACATTACATAATGCTCCAGCTCTACATTTTTAGTTGCCTGCCGCACAATACAAGCCTTTTGCTTTACATAATTCTTAAGTAACATGCTTCTTTTAGTAACTGAAGAGCCTTTTGAAATGTAAAAAGTAAGGAGATAGAAGAAATGCTGTTTTCTTGAAGAAGGAGAAGAAGATTTACATAATGAACAGGATACACATCAGTAATAGCAAAAGACGGACACAGTGTAGTACCATAGATGAAAAAAATAAAGAGCAAAAGGAGAAAAAAAGCCATGCTTGTGTGCTTGCCTGCCTAGAGGATAGATGAATGTGTCGTCTTGCTCAATGTGTCTTATTCTTCTTGTTGGTTTGTGAAGTAATAGCAGTCCTACAATAATGTATTCAAAGTGAAAAGGAAGTACTTTCGGATACTTTAGTAAGAATTTCAGCATTTTAAAAATTTCCGGTTCCTTCGCTCTGACATTTCAAATTTATATGTCCTTGCCAAGGTTTTAACAAAGACAAAGGGATCTTTAGCTGTTTCTCTTTTTTCTGAAAGAGCTCCTGGCAGTAGAGTACTTGTACTAAGAATAATAATAGGTACGTATAAATGAACCAGCAGTATCTCATCGTACGTATTTAATGTGTAGCGCAACACATCTATAAAAGTGGTAATATGCATACACACGTGGTTACTAAAACTTCAACTCCGTATTTCTGCTTTCCGGGTTCTTTTTTCACTTCTGGAAAATAGAATATTATGTAGTTTTTTAGCAGTTAAATGAACAAAATACTATTTCACTTTGAGTGTATGGATGTATGCATTACCCTTTTCCCATTTTTATTTGTATTATACTCCAACTTTCCATTACGCTACTACATTACATTGCTACTATAGTCCGATATGAATGAACTAACTAAAAAGTGGTGAATTTTTTTTGGTGCGCCTGGCCTGTCTTTAGTCCTGGTTGCCCAGCAAGACTGCCTTCCTGCTGGCTTGATACATTTATTTCTTTTTCCAAGCTAGCAAGCAAGTTCGAACAAAGTCTGGAAACACTAGTTCCATCGTCAGCTCTAGTCCTCAGTCTCATAATTTTTAGCCATGAAAGATTTGCAGCAGATTTATTCAAGTTGAATAGGAAGTTCAGCCAAGCCAAGCAAAAGCACACACATACACATTCATGCACACAGCACAGCAGAGGCAGCAGAGGCACACTCTCCTTTTCTTTTTTTGAAAAGGAAGAATGAGCAAGGTATACATTTTATCATCATCTTTCTTTTTCTTATAGGCACACATGCATGAATTCATGTGAACATGGGGTTGCTTTACAAAAACCGACAGAAAATGTACATGGAGAACTCTACTAGCAAATACTCATGGACACTTTTACTTCAGCTACCACCACCAAGTTCTGGATATGTACATGCACTCACTATTAGAGATAGGATTTTATACATCCTCCATTCAGTGTCTTTGACTATGTTAATAACTTACATTGTATATTTTCCCCACTTATAGGCACATGCCTATACGTTATATCAAGGGTTTTGCATTTCTCTTCTGCTTCTTCCTCTCATTTGTTACTATATTCTCTTCTTTGAATTTCGGAAGCAGACAAAAAGGGAAACAAGCCGGGAGAGTAGTATAGTGTTGGCATTTTTGGTTTGATCTTAACAAAAAATATAGTGGTAACGTAGTTGCATTTAGAAAAGGAAGAAGAAAGAGTCTGCTGCTAGGACTGCTACAACTTCTAAGACGGAATACAAAGAAGCTCCAAGAAGGCAATATATCCTTCTGAAAACCAAGAAAAAGAAGTAATATATAGAGCGTGAAGTAAAAACTCCCGGGTTTTCTTTTGGTAACAGCTCCTTAAAGTGGCTGCATGGCATCCAGCACAAGTGAGTAAAGTATAAAGTAAGCAAACGTGTAGTATGGAAACAAACCGACCAAACGGAACCAAACAAGAAGAGAACTAAGCTAACAACTCTCCCTCTCATTCTACTTCCACTTCCAGCGAGTTTTTCTTTTTAGTTTTTTTTTCGAAAAGGCACATGTGTGCCGTTCTTTTTTGGTTAAATGTATAAAAAGAACATCAAACAGAGAAGCAGAAAAAACACGACAGTAGTGCATAACTGGTGGACCAATATTATGGCATGCATGGATGGCACAAGAAGTTGATGATTATTCTACTTTTTCATACGTAAATGTTCCTATTCCAGATGCATAAAAATAGGAAAAAAACAATACACTCATATACCAAAGTACAGAAAGAAGAAGGAAAGCAAAAAATAGCATGACAAAATGTGTGCTTTCAAGAAAAAGAAAAGTTTTCTTTGCTTTTATGCATATAAAATGTTCCGAAGGGGACAATGGCGTGCATGGCATCATACATTAGTTTACTACAGAAGGTTACTACTACTACATTTTCCCATCTTGAGTAATAAGCAAAATGCATAGATGCATATTATAGAAGGGAAGTTAGCTAAAAGGACTGAAGCGCAGCAGTTGCTTTTGTTTGAAAGGGTGTAGTTGAACTGTAGACAGAATGTACACAGCAGCTGTGACTTTATAGGAAAAAAGTCTATCTTTTCTGATTTTTCTTGGCAATTTTTTGTCTGATGCGATGCTGCCGCTGATGCCACTGCTACTCTCCTTCTCCTTCTCTTTTGTTCCTGGGGAATATAATAATTCTTTGTCGACGAGGGGGTGTTTAATGTATACTCGCATTTATGTGCATCTAGACCCATACATAAAGTGATCCCGTATAACACTTTATGACTTTCTCCCTTTTTAAAAAACTTATTCCCAAAAATGTAGAAAATTCAGGGCTTAAATTTGAAATTTTCCCTTCTCGTTTTCTTCTTCCTACACGTTCTCTGCCATCCACCACCAACAAACCTAACCAGAGGAGGAAAATATGTGGCACCCACTCACTTCTTCCATAACTCTGCTACCAAACGTTGTCCTATCTGATCGCATATAAATAGATTTATGCGCGCAAGATTTTCTCCAACACACGACTCATACGTTCTTAGGAATAACATTCATCCTTCTTTGCAGACACATGCAGGACATTATGATACACAAGCACCTAAAGATACCTCGAGCAATACACCAATGCAAGTTGGGATGATGATGCCTTGTGGGTGGTTATTGCAGGGGGACGTGCACATATCAGTAGGTTGCTCAATTTATATGAATAACAGCAAAAAAAAGGGAGCTAAAAAGAAAGACTCGCTTGAATTTACACGAAAATTGGAAATGTCACAACTCCTTATGAAGCAGGTTGATAACACGAGAGTTATTTCCCTGTGGAGCTTAGTCAACTTTGATCCTTCTGTTATAAACATGGAATTGTCTTTTTTAAATAAATAAAACAAAAAGGGAAGAATAAGCAAGTAAGGGAAGTGTTGGAATGATACATTTGATGGTGGTTTTTAGTCCTATTACAAAATACAAACAAAGTAGTACCCTACAAAATACTCATGCAAGTATCAAAAGGTACTGGAGGTTCTTTGTACAAACCCTTTTAGACAATAACTTTCACTAAGCTCAAGTTCTGAGGATGAGCTCTGACAGCTTGCCAAAAATCCTACTTGTAATTTGAAAATGTTTCAGGATACAAAAATGTAATTATCGGAGACTGCATAACATGACAATGTGGAGGAATGCTAGTTTGCACACTTGCTGCAGAAAAATCCATATTTTCGTATTTTCACATATTCTCTTAGATCAGAACGTAAAGAACCTTTTCCCGACTTCCTAGTAGTAGTAGTAGGTGACATGAATCAAAAATAATCTAATAGTATGAAACAGTGTGAGTATTTCGAGTAAACGTATATATGTACATACACTTGTATTACATACGTAAGGCAACTTCCTACGTGAGGTGTTTCTAATGAAATAACGCTTAGATCTTTCTTCCTCAGGCTCAGATCTGACTTCTTAGGTTAGGAAAGGTGTTCCAACATTGTATATATTGGAGGAAAAGTGGAAAAAGTTGAAAATGCCAAGAGATCAAAAAGCAGAGGGAGTAAAAAGCGAGCAAAATGAAGAAGCAAGGGCTGCATTGTAATTTTCTTTTGTGAAATTGTATGCCGACATATTTATATGAAAATGCCTACATGTGTAAGCCATAAGTAAAGGATTGTCTTCGGTTGGATAGGTAAAAAAAAGTAGTTTCCAACATTGTCAATTCCACTAAAGCTAGAACTCTGGTATCTACAACTGCCGCTATTATTCTTTTGCTTGCACGTATAAAGCACGCATGCATGTATGTTTTATGAAATGTCGGAAAATTCGGAGTGTGTAAACCTTTCGGTGAAATATCCCCTGCTGTTCTCACCCTGGATTTTTGTCCTGTGTACCCAGTTCTCCAGTTAGTAGTACACTCCGCTTCTAACGAGAATCAAAATAGGGAAAAATAAGAAGTCGGAATAAAGCATGTAGGAGGAATAGGAAAGGAGAATGAAATGATGCTACCTAAGCACACATTACTCTATATGAAATGCTATAAGTTTTAGTGAAAATATTATCTTCCTAGTTTGAGCCAACTAAGCACTTATATTTACGCCGTTCCTATCAGCCACGTATAAATATGTATTTGTAGTCAGTTGTCTGGCTAGTAAAACGGGAGGGAGGTGAACCAACTAATTGGCAAAAAGTGTGAAAGCATGGAAAAATTTATGAAGGACAATAAAGCTAAGACTTTGTCATAATAAATTGCATTCTTACCTTTCTCCCTTTTTAGTTCCATCCGAAAAAATAAATCATTATTAAATCCAATAAAAAATGTATCAGCATCCATGGATGAGAGAAAGCAACTGAGTGAGCACAAACGTTGGGATGTTGGGAATGTAAAAAAAGGAATAAATGTTTGGATATTATCCTTATATTTTGCAGAGCATAACTTTTTTAGCATACTTTTATTTGGAACTGGTATAGCAAACAGATAAAACAACATTAAATATTCTACGTAATATTTTTTTAATGATGCACACACTTTACACGAATTGAAAAATTTGCCTTCATAACTAAGAAAACTAATAAACTATTTGATAACCAGTTTTGCTAATTTTAGATAATACACAATCTTTTTGTTATTTATATGTATATTTGATAAAATTGTAGATTCAGAAACACTAATACCTCTTGCGTAACACATTATGGCTTGAAATAATTCAGTTAAAATACTCGTATTACGTTAGAGCGATGTATACACGATAAACGTCAGGAAGAAACTGGCATGCATTTTAATTTTTTAACAAAAATTCCTATTTTTGTGCTATATTGGGCATCCAAATTGTCGCCGGTGAGCTATTCTTGGCCATAAAGATCACACAAAGTGTACCTAAAATCAGACCAAAGCGTAGTAAAACAAGCATTAGAATTACATTGACCAATAGGATACAAGAGTAAAATGGTGTCAAACTAGGATTGTAAAAGGGTATAAGAAGCTGTCAATCATTTTATTACCCCTATTCATTCACAAGTATCCGCATAAAGAGCATCAGCCCAATCCTTCGATTACTGTAAACAAGATACAATTTGTATTTGTTAAAAGGTCTGCTTCCCATCCTGAGCCGTATAGCTTCCCATGTTTCATGTGGGTTTGGCTATGCCATAGCCATCTCATAAGCTCCTGTAACGTTAAGTGTAAAAAACGAAGAACACTAAATTTAAATTACTGTTATAAAAACCTTTTGTTGGATTATTACGGGTTATCATGTTTTTTAACCATTGAAAGTAAAATACACTTTTAATTTTTTGTACAAATCAGAGCAAACAACAACAAACGCACTTTTATTGCATACCTATTTATGAGTTAAGGTGTTTTGGTAGCTTAAAAATAGAATACCGTAATTGTGGGCTGTCTGTTTTGAATTTGAAAACGGAGGTGGAAGTTTTTGCCTTTTTCCCAAATCCATATCACCATAATATATCGTCATCCTCATCATCATCATCATTACGTTTTTTACTGCTTCCACAGGTCCACATACAAAATAACAAAATACTGCGCTCTCACCACCACCACCTTCAACCTGGTTGGTATATTGTCAGAGCAATAAATGTACCTTTTATTCCTCCTCACGCAATCTGCTCTCGTTTTTTATGATTTTGTCTTCGGGATGCATGCATTATGTTTACCCTCTGCATCGACAACTTTTAAAATATTTCCTTCTTGTTGTTGTGATGATCATCTTTAGAGCAAAAATGCATTCAGAGGAAGAATACCTTATTCTTTTTGTGCATGTTTTTTCTCGTTTTTTAAAGTCTTCTATCTAAAAATAGCGGGATCTCATGTATTTTGTTTCTGTAGGTGGTATAAGTACCTTGGACCTAAGCTAAAACGCTGTATTGTGTTCTCTTGAAGTTGACTGCTAGGTTGTAAAAATTCAACAATTCTTTACTGCTCGAAAGATTTGGTGTTAAAAAAGAAAATGTGCAAAGAGTGAACTGTCCACTCGACTTCAATTCAATTCTTTTTTTAAACTGGAGCGGATGACCGTTTTATTGCCCTACTGTTGAGGTTTTCTCTTCTCCCATAGAATTCAGTATATACACATCTACAGTATGAGTGTATGTGTACCTCAATCATTCCACGTAAAAGGCATCTCTTCCTTACATGCATACTGGGAGATTCTCTGGCATGCCAGAAATATCTTCGTGGCCTCGTTACTTCTACTTTGAGAGCACTAAGGATGCTATAAATGGTGAACTTGACCCATTCTTTTTAGATGCCTGTTGGGATTTTTTTGGCGAGTAGCGTATTGCATTATATAGGGACAAAGTGAACTGCATTTCTCGTAATATAAAGCATAAGGATCAAGACTACGTATTACACAGTACATTGTATGATTTTATGTACGTCCTTTGTATTTTTTTTCGTGAATTTGAGAAGGGATATTATGTGAACTACTTGCTTTCTGCAATGTGACCAAGTACTACGTACGTTCTTTGATGCAGACCTATTTAATTTCCAGGAAAACAGTACTAAATGCACAGCAATATTTTTAGAGTAAATAAGGTGAATAATATTAAATACACGTGCATAATTGTCTGTTTTATAAATGAAAATATATCTAAGGATTACATCATTTCAATATAGGCAGGCATCAGTTCAGTTGTCACAAGTCTTCAAGTGTCTCATCTCGGTTTCAAGGCTCCAGGTTGTATATTTTCTCCTGTAAATGTAGTAATACAAATATAGCATGGACATGTTATAAGGGTTCTAAGTTTGTACTCAACCTTACGTGGATACGTGAGGGTCCCGCTATGTAAATGGTTAACTGCTCTTGCGAGCATGTGAGGAGATCCGGATCATTTCATCCAACCCCAATATTATTACGTTCATCCCTGTAAGCTAAGGGTTTAAAGGGTGTTTCCAATCTCATAAGACTCATAATATTGCGTCCGTCCCTTTCCTGATGGCCGCCATTTCTAAAGCTAGAAATAAACATGAAACGGTATTGCATGAAATGATCTGGTACGCTTATTGTATGTATTTGGAAATGAAGCAGAGTACTTTTTATAACATTGCGATTGATCGATATTAGTATTGCGTTACAAATTAAAGTGGTGGTAAATATTTTGAAATCATAACAACACTTTGTATTACATTCGAGAATAAATGTGATCTAAATAAATCTGTTAATTTCTACTCCATATATAGTTTTTTAAAGAAAATAAGTGAACATATGTGTAACTAAACGTGTAAAGTTTAAAATAGTTTGAGTGACATTTATAATAAGCTAGTTACCAGTTCTGATTGTGTGGTTTCTTCTCATGCCTGGACCGATAAGTTTCATTTCTCTATTAACTTCTCCACCTCTTCTCTCAACTTCCATGAAATACGCAATGGGAATTGGATAGAAGTGAGTTTGTCATCTAAAGTGTTCAATCATCCTTTTAATCCCTGAAAGAAAGCATACAGAACAAGTTTAATACTTTATCTCTCCATTCCGCATAAATTTTACATAACCTATAAAATCAATAAAGTTCATGATTAAAAACTGAGATCAGGTGAGTGGTAGCACCAACACCTTTACAATTTAAGGTAATATTAAAACACTGTATACTTCACCATGAAAGAAAGACTTTAGTATTCCAAAACCCCAGCAGTTCATAAATTCTAGTAATCTTTTGGAGAAACTTACTCACCAATGTCTACCTACATGCATGTGTAGTTTGTGTTTCATACTTTACTTTCTCAAAGTTTCTTTAGAAGAGAAGAAGTGTACTTTCAGTAATAAGATGAGTAACTTGTGCAGTATATATGTGCAAAACTTTTACATCGAGAAAGGAGGAAGCCAAGAAAAGAAAGCAAATGAAGCAAGAGTAAATTATTGGTAGTTGGAAATTACGCCTAGGCAGTCATGCTTATGGAGTGTGTGACTATATGTAGCTATGTTCACATGATTGGAGGAGAGAATTAAACCAACAGTGTAACCCTTTCATTTGTACGTTGTGCGGCATCGTGTGTCCTATCAAAAAACTCTTTTTTGCAAGTATACATAATGTAATTCACATAGAGCATGCAAAATGTAATAATAAAGTAAAGCAAAAGTTAAAGCACACACAGCTATCTATCTTTCTTTGGAGCTGGCTGCCTCCTTGTTTGAATATTAAAATGCTTCTCTCTCTCCACTAATGCTTGTGTGGGCTGACTTAAATGTCTACTTTGGAAGTAAACTAAAAGTAATTTTAGTTGTCCTTAAACATTCATTCTTGAATACAATGTCGATTAGATCGACCCTTGAAACTTGGCCTGGCCTTTTGTAACCATTACTGTGTAAATACAGATAATGCTACTATATGCTTTCATGAACACAACCTCGACCCAAGTAAAATTAGTCTTCTTCTAGTCAGTCTGCCAATTCATGCATAAACTTTCAAAATTTTATCAATTTAATTTAGCCTTCTAGTTCTCTGCACCAGCAGTGTGTATAATACACTATCAAGTTATATAGATATATTGCTCTCATAATTATCAAGAAAAGCCATTCTTTCTTCCGCTTTGTCCAGAGAAAGGAAGTATCTAGGAAGTGAAATGTGGTGGTGGTAACGCAAGGAGTAGTTCTTCCAATAGTTCTGATAGGGAATTAATGTGCTTGCTACCCCTTCATAAAAAGCTCAGGTTGTTATTCCTTCTTTTCCCTAATTTCTCGCCCTTTCCCCAACTTTCGCTTTATAAAATCATAAAGTAAAATATCATTAAAACCATTCCTGTATACTGAATATACATACTTAAAAGAACAAGCGTAAAACGTTAGATGTTGTTAGATGACTATAAGCTTTAACTCATCCATGATATGATATTTCATCCTTGCTTCTTGAGATTGGGCGGATAGTTCTTCTGAATGTTTGAGTCAATGTATTATTCAATTATTATGGTTAGTAAAATCAGCTCTCGTTTCAACTCATGTTTTATTAAGAATTTAAGTCTTGCTTGGGTGGTCTTTGCAGTTCGGCAACGGCTTGATTTTAACCTCATCACTGCCATATATTGCATCTTTTCATGTCAGCCATCCATCACTCGTATTATTTGGTCGCATTTCAGTGCATATTTACTATAATAAGTTGTTCTTTGCACCACAGATAACCATACCGAACAAATATTTTCCAGCGAGTATAGTTTGACTGGCAGGTGCCGCAGTTTTCATTCCATTTTTCTCATATGGAGATTTTAAATAACAGTAGATTATCAGGCTAAAGAATCTGCTAATGTCTCGTGACAATAGCCAGTAGAAGTTCGAAGCTCTTTAGAAATTGAATAGCACTAGGTTCATCTTTGATTCAAGATATTTCTTTGATGGAGTTTTTTATGGATATTAGATGTGAATGTGGACAGGCACAAAATCATTTCATTTAAAATGCATAAGATGATCATGTATTATATGTTACACGAAAAGTATTGAGGAATAAAACAGCCAGCGATCAGGAAACATCGTATAAAAATATACATAATGAACTAAATTTGGAATTTGCATGGATAATGGAGAAAACTAAGATATTTTAATTTCATCTGTCAGTAAATCAGAAGAAAGCAGGTTATCATTATTAAAACCAGCATTAAAAATGATCATATATGTAGTAAACAATAATGAAATACATATTATTTACCCTCTACTTGTTTGCCTACCATATTTTGCAGCAAATCATGCACCTCGCCCTCGCAAGCAACTGAGCAAACGCTAACAATAAGTATAATCAAGTTTTTAATTTGAAATGAGTTTGGAATTCTTTAATAATTAATTCTAGTTTTCCTCTTGCATTCCCTTCTTCCTTTCTAGAGACCTTGCACACTCCAGAACCACTGGATATCGTTTGCATGCACTTACAAGATTGTTCTTGGTAATAAAAGTAGAAATGGGCAAAAAAACCAAACCAGGTAGCCACGTACCAAGGAACTTACACATAAAATACACACATAGATTGTTACAACAAAGGACAATACATAGTAAGTGCATATATTAACAAATAGTATTATTTTGAAAATACACAGACTCAAGGGTTTATATTTATTGCACTCATTAACTTGTGCTTTCGGTCGCCTTTACAAGTTCATCCTGCCCTTATTAAAAGGATATAAACACATTTATAGGCTGTATCTCTATTTGGTGCTTACTTGGCTTGAGGCAACTTTCTATTGGTTCGTATCTTAAACCTTTGAGGTGACGCTTTGCAACGAATTTTATAATTTAAATATAGGTTCATTCTGACTTACACATTAAGTGTTCATTCAAACATAATATTGTTAGTAAAGGAAGAAATCGCGAAATCAGTACAAAGAAAACATGTCTTTAGGAATTAAAATCTGATGTTTAAAAATTCATTGCGCTTAATTTACGATTGTTTGCTCACCGTCATCATTAATTTTGTCTTTGTCAGAGTCTCATCAAAATTTATTACGTAGTTTTGCTACTTTGTCTGGTATGAGTTAGGGAAACGAGATAAACAAAATTATATTGTGATATAAGATAAATACATGAAGCGATTCCATCTATTTAAAACGTAATTGGATCGCATAGTTTTTTACTCTTTAACATTTCACTGTGTCTTAACCGACATACATATACAATTGGAACGAAGGATGGAGCGGATATATGTTATCTACACAAAGAGTTTAAACAGAAGTTTAAAATCAGTTGGTAGTTCTTCGTACCAATAATACCGGAACAGGTGATAAGAGCTTTTAATACGGACATAAATTCACAATTTCTCATGAAAAGCAGCTGGAGATGCCTTGACAGAATCTAATCTGTGAATCTTTAGAAATCAAAATAAATACATTATTCTGAAGAAACAGTTGGATCGTTACAAAAATCCACAGGAAACCAGGCTAGCTGGTCCACTTCTGCCGCAACTATCAGCTCAATATACTTTTAGACATGTCTCAAGATTCTGAAAATCCTATATCCGTAACATGTACATGTAAAATCAATAGATATGGTGACTACGCTACCTCGTTACAGTGGGCTAATACCCGGATTACATCGAAGTGACGCAACTGTTCAAAACTTCAGATTTCTTTTCACAATTTAGTACTTGTAGTGAAGTACAAACAAATACTTATACACAAAGTGAAAATGTATTACTGCAAATATTTGATGACAGATTATGTGTCATCGTATTTTATCTAATTTATCTGGTTTCTTATATGAAGCAAAGAAAGACTCGTCGAGTTTGGTTCGTAAATAAAACGGTGCGGACTACAGGTTTCCTGAAGTTTTTTTTCTGGTTTCTAGCAGAGTCATATGTAAGAAAACGCAAATGCAGGTTAGAAACTCTGAGTAACAATTGTATCCCGGATTTTTATTGCATGTATCAAGGGATAGTTAGTGATGATCATGATGACTTGTGCTCTGAATCCCGTTCTAACCATATAAATACGTTATAAATATATTTTTATACCATGGAGCGAGGGCATTAGGTAAACTTTTTTCGTGAGACTTAAGTCTGTATTTTTAGTATAGTAGCGGCAACAAAGCATTAAGGAGAGGACGCCGACGGAGAACGGTGAATGAATGCATTTTATTCCTACCTAAATACCATAAAAATGCAAGTGATATTATATGAATCTGCTCTGCTTATACTGCTACCGCTGTGCTGCTGATGCGGTGTGAGGAAAAAGGGATAAGGAGAAGATAAGAGGTATACGTGATCTTTGCTCTTAATGGCGGACTTATATCAGCATTTTTTTCATACACTGTAACAACTACCATTTTTACGAATGTATATCATCTAAAATTCCCATATAATATACGATGTTAAAACATATATGTATAGGTAGGTAAAATTGTGCGTTTCTTCCTAAACAAAAAACAAGTTCTAGTGTAGTGGAACACGGAGTCGTACATAATGCTTGCCTACCTAAGGAAAGAAGTGGAAGAGGGTTGTGCTATTGTATGCATGAGAGATGATTGTGAGTAACGCAATAAGAAGGGGTCGCTGTCTGTTGCTATCAAGATGAAAGTATAAGATTGTATGAAATGAATGTATTCTTCTTACTTTTGTACACACATTCGCGTGTTCTGTGTATACAATAAGGTGCTACTGAGTGAGTGCCATTAGTGTTGCAGGTTGCACTTCTCACTATAATATATAATATGCTCTACTGAAGACGACAACAACTGGAATTGGATTCTTACTCTTGATCCACATAAGAAGTTTTATTTTGTGCGTGGGTACCGCATGCATTTACAATGTATCCGTATAAGGGCTCTCTTATGTAAGATCTATTACAACTGCAGGCATACTGGGCAAAGTTGCTTGAAAATTGTACTTTTGTTAAAAACAGAATATTGGGTTTGATATAGGTTTTGTGAGCGTCATATATGTGTAGTGAAGATGCAGCCAAAAAGTCAAATTAAGAAGATGTATCCTTCTTCATGCGGCAATACCAGATAAGATTCTCATGCATGCGTCAAGGGGAAAGGAAAAATATATTGTTTAAGGTAATTTAAGCGTATGCTCAAAGGATGAATGAACATTTTCCAGAAAAATGTAAAAGTTGAATGAGTGTGCAGTAAGAGGTAAGGCAATGTTTAAGTAATGGAATTTATATCTAGCTTTAGCCTTTGAGTAC
Organism: Willowsia buskii; assembly: GCA_034700685.1. Lineage (NCBI taxonomy): Eukaryota > Metazoa > Arthropoda > Collembola > Entomobryomorpha > Entomobryidae > Willowsia > Willowsia buskii. The sequence goes on along the minus strand of JAQIXW010000001.1, from coordinate 62,698 downwards.
AGCAACACTACTGTCGTGTGTACTTATAATGGTGCACAGTGTAAATCTTTTCATATCTTCTGACGATTTATACTTTCAACTTTTAAATAACGATATTCAAGGAAAATATAATACTATAATGTGCATTATTTTCACATTATGCTTTGTTTATGGGCACACGCACACCGTAATACCTTGTACAACGCTAGAAGGATAGCAGCGAAATATATATCAGCTTAATTCGTATACTACTTGTAATAGCTCTCACATTAAAGATATGTTTAGGTTTAATGTGAGTGCTCATGCAATATTGATGATGTAACATGTGCGATCAGGAGCATTAAAGAGAATTTTTGGATTTAAGTTTTAACTCTTTCAGATTTGACCGCTTTAGAGTGTGCATTTTTATGGAAAAGGGATAAAGTACACGAGATATCCTCTACACCTAGCATTAACATAATTGTGCACCTAGCATAAGTGTTGTTGAACAAAAAAACCCCAATGGTGACATCAGGCGACTACACTTAAGAAGATGTGTTCTTCAACTTGATTTTGTGGGTCGGACATCGAATACACTTCGTAGGAATAAAGTCATAAAATGTGTTGGCAAAAAAGTATTGTTGATCGAATAAAAAAATAATATGATCTGCTTTTTTTGAGTGTATAAATTTTCTTGTATTCGTCATATCAAGAGGGTCAGTTAATAACCTTTGCAAGCTATGGTTTATCACAGTGAAAGGGAAAACTGAAGAGGGAAAGTAGGGGAGGAACGACGCACACGCCAATAATAATCCTTACTCCAATCTTGGCTGTCTGCCCTCCATAATACCAATATAATGCCCGATTGCATTTACGCACATGTTTTGTTGCATGATATGTTGTCGTTGCGTGAAGGAGTAGCCTCGAAAAATAAAGTAAATTTCTGGAAATATAATTATGTGCTCGAGAAGAGAGAGAGAGAGAGAGAGAGAGAGAGAGCACGAGCCCCTCTTCTTCATTACTTACACATATCGAGAAGTTGCTGACTTGATCGGAAATTTGAAACTTTGGCGAGGCTCATAAATATCAAATCTTTATGACGACTTAAATGCATCGTCTATTTATGAAATAACTTCAGCAAAGTTCACAACAGTAGTGCTATGATAATATAATTTTTTTACAGTTCTGTTGAGAAATGTTGTGTTTGAATGGTTATTCAAGGATTGTGTATAGATGCGCCTATACGACTTACGACCGGGTCCAGATAAATCCTTCATAGTGTGTGCAACCCCATGATTCTTATTTTTTTCGAGAAATGTTTGTCGGAAAAGCTGTGATAAGATTTTCAATAAAAACATAACAGCTCATGAGCAACAACAAACCACAATATATTTTCAGAACTGCAGCTATTCACAGTCAGTGGCGGTGAGTGTGCGTGTTCTATATGTTCAATGCATATATGAATAGATACTATACCCATACCCCAACAGTTATTTTATTTTTTTGTAAAAAAAATGCTTTAAAAGATTGGAAAATGTATCACCGTTGCTAGATATCTGTTAGGGTGTATATGTAGCTTCCGTCATTTCTAGCTCAGGATGTTGCAAAATCTTTTTTTCTTACTTTTCGTATATACCTAAGTGAGTGTATTTTCTCTTTTTTTGAAAAGGTTGGAAGAAAAGTTGGAGGAATAAATATAAGATGAATTTCCTCTCGAATCCGATGACATTTTCTTCTACGTGATATGTAGTAGCATCGTACTACATCCACTGCCCCTCCTATATATGCCAACTGCTTTTTCCTTGTGGTCTCTTCTAAAAGACACAACTTTAGCCTTCCACACATGCCCATATAACATTCACAAGTCTTTTTTGTGTTGTTAACTGAAAAGGAAAGTAGTCAAGAAATACATAAAGGAAGTCACTGCGGAAAGCCAAAGAAAATTTGTCGTCATCTTTTTTTCTACTTTTTTTTGAGAAAGTAAAGTGGAAGAAGGAGTAGAAGTAGAGGAGGAGAACGGCGCGACGAAGAAAAAAAAAAAGTCGGATAGAGAAAAGAAACTCTCTACTTTTTCACTTTCCATACATATAGGAACACCACCACCAAACCAACAACTATAACAGCCATGAAAATAACTACGCAAATAGTAGTGAAAGTAACAGCAGCAGCAGCACTTGTTCTCACAATAAATAGAAAAGTAAGAAAGGGAGGAAAAAAAATAAAAAATGGGAGAAAGAAAAAGATAGTCGTTCCAAGATAGATGTAGACCGAGAGAAAATACGCTGCTGCCTCGTACCCACCACTAGTGCAATAATGGTTCTTATTCTCTCTCGATACATTGTAGTAACTTTCCAACAAGATACATGGCTTCTTCTAAAAAGAAGAGAGGAAAAAATAGATTTAAGACCAGACCACGTCTGCTTTCTAGATATAATTATCTTTGCAGTAGTGGTGCTATATATCTATACATTTATGTACATACAGCAGTAATGCAAAGCTACAATATAAAGTTGCAGGGTCTTGTAAGTAGGGACTATAATATTCCAATGCATAAATACATTTTATAGGTGTTTTCTATAATTGTCATAATGTATATTTCAGCAAAGAATAATTCCATTCCACTCTCCCAATTTCATTAATTTCAACTTCAACACAGGGGAATTCTCGTTCAAGTAGGTATCAACTAGATGAATTGCATTTACATATTTTGCATATAAATAATAGAAAATACCTAGTAGAAGGAAATTCAAGAATAGTAAACTTTAGAGTGCACGGGAGTAGTAGTAGTAGTAGCAATATGTGAACGCAAAACTTTTGGACCAGACAAAGGTCCAAGCGTGCAGGCAACGCTTACTTGCCTGCAATATATCAATAGATATACATAGTATGTGCCTACTGCACAAAGTGTGTCCATTGAATGAACCTTCCGTATCCCCATAAAATATACAAGTGGAATTTGCTTTTTGCTTTGGAAGTGAAAAGTGAACTTTATGCTGTAACGCATGAGGTATATGAAAGGAAAGTGAGCTACTACCCAGACCACCATTCCGCCACTTTTTTTTTGTTCCTATACTTCAGTAGAGAGTTGGAGCAAACGGGAAGTTTGGAAGAGAAAGCAGCCACTCTCTTTCTCTCCACAAGTAAACCATGTGTAAATCGGGCAGAAATGCCTCTATTCTTCTCTTCGCACTCACTCACTCAACAGCAGCACATTATTATTTGCCTTTCCATTTTAGTTATAATGAAAATTATAGTGGGATGCATTAATATTGTAGGATGTGCTTATATGATACATATATCCACATAACATTTATAGATACGACACAAAGTGTACCATGTAACTCAGACGAATGAAATGGAATAATGAATGTATTGTATCTAAGGAACAACAGAAAACTATATCTTTACTAAGCTATATTTTATACTATATATATATTCGGTTCTATGGAATGGAAAGAAACGCAGTCTTCTGAAGTAAACAGCAAGGAGCAAAATTAGTTTTAGTTTGCCATCCTCATCCTTCTCTTTTTCTTTTGCTTTTGGCAAACATGCATCATGGATGGGAGCACATAGATTTTCCTTCCTTTTTAGACTGTGAAGGGTTGCCCGCTGTGGGAGCTGGAAATACATGCTTTCGACAAAAACATACCTTTCTACTAGATGTAGAGGGAATGATACGTTGACGATGTGAAAAGAGAAAGTAAGGAAAATGCAGCGTTATAAAGTATACGATGGCGGATGTTTTACTGAAATACGCAGAGAAATTCCAAACTGTTGGAGTTTTGAAGCTGGCAATGGCTGCACAAAAGTGTATATCTGCCTTCTCAGCTACACAACACGCGCTCTTACTTCCTCCTCCACAAGCCAACAGTTCATATACTACAACAAAAGTTTTTTTTCTTCTCCTCTCCGCATGTTGTATTCTACATGCTAAAATATATTACTTTGATGCATATAAAAAGATTCCAAATGGAAAAGTGAAAGAGCTTTGCTTGGGACGACCGATCAATGTTTCTTGCTTTTCAGTTGCCGGTGGCGCGCATGGGCTCGTATGCAATCTTGGATAAAAAATGGGTTTCGAGTGATTTATTTTCACCACTTTATATCATTTTCCTATTTCTCGCACACACAAGCTCGCGTTCTCTCCGTGCATGTGTAGGTAATGTATATAGAATATGGACGACGATCGTTAGCTTGGAAGACGCCCGAGATTTCGTTGTTAGCCATGTAGCTCCACAGTATCTTGCTTTATTTGAAATCTGTGTTTCATTGCTATATAACGTAGGAAATGCTATGCTATATTTGTAATTTTTAATAATATTACAAAGCATAATAGTACTTATACTTAGTGGTAAAAGCAGAAAGCAACAATGTTATAAAAATTTATCCTATTTGAAATTAAAATGTTTGCTTTTATTGACACTTTTAACATTGAATATTATGATGATGATGTTGTGAGTTTGCAAATTTGTTGATAAAACATAATATATAAATAATAATTACGAGTATAATAATCTGATGACATTTTTTTCTTTTTTATTCCAGGTAAGATCCGATTCCTTACGATTTTAATGATGAACAAACCAACAAATATAAAGGCTTGTAAACACGGAAATGGAAGGTATACATTGTGTCTCCTGGTCGCCATATCTAATTTGAAAATCTACTTTTCCCTTGTAAGTTCAAATTCAACTTTCCGAGTTGCCCCTTCAAGTACGCATTGGTATTAGTGCAAAAATTACATTAAAGGTTTGACAGAAGCAGACTTTACATATTTTTCTACAGTAAATATCTACAAGTTACAAAGAATGTCCATGCGCTTTTCCAATTTCGTCTATTGCATTAATGTTCAACCATATTTACTATCACAGCTAAATCTTCCCGTTTAAACCCATGAAACGCATATTATATTGCAGTATAAATAACATACAATAGTTGTAAGTAGCGTAACAGGGTGGCATAATAATAGCACTCATCACGGCTACTTAATATTCATAAAAATGTAAAGATTATGATTTCCTATGAGAAATCGCGTAATTAAACTGTAATTGAGATAAACAAGTTAGTTTCTCATTATTTTATAAGATATTATTTAGTCTATGCAGGTTAAAACATGCACTAACTTTCTACCTTCAAGAGCTTGGCTTACTCCAATTCAAAGGAAATCAAAAAGACTGCTGCTATATGGCTATTCAATATACTTTCCTACAAACATATAATATACTGGATGTGTTGATTAACGTTCTGCAGAAATTATTCTTTAAAGTTGAAAGTTTTACCAAAAACTTAAAGACATATAGAAAATGTACAGGATTTAGTGTGTGCAGAAACTAGTTTTGCCAATATAGCGTAATGCTGATTGAGAAGCAAAGTAGATATGAGTGTTGTGCATTCTATAGTAGATATGTGCATCTTGTATCTCCATTGTACCTTTAATAGCGATGACTTTCTTCCCTACCAATTTTACAAACAGATGCATGTACGGCTGTGATGGTGCATTTGTTTCTTCCAGTATGGCCATTATTTCAGAAAATGTTTTACTCCAGAGTCCTGTTCTCACGAAATTTCCGCTCGTAATAATAATAATTGTTATGGTGGCTTGTGGCTGTGGGGTTTTTTAAACGGCAGTACAGGGAAGCCCGTCTTTCCACTTTACCAGTATAATGTATAGCCCCATTTATACATTAACCACGACAGTAAGTCCACCTTCTATTTGACTAGTAGCTATATTATGATCATCAATGCTTTACTAAATTTTCTGTTTCATTCATCGCTACGATTTCTTGTGTCATTGCATTGAAGAATGATAATGCAGTAAAACAAGTCTACAGTTCCTAGCAGCACATCTCATTTAGATGACAACTCTGCCAAATAAAATAAGCAAAATCAACATGATCGGTTAAAACAACCTTTCGCTGTATTTGCATCATCAAGCTTCATTTTGTTATCGCTTAAACTAGAATGTATCGAAAAACCAAAACCAACTAGTTAATCTCAACGAAATTTTAAGCTGTGTTGGCATTTTGTTTGGAAGTTGGTTGCGTATTCGGGGAGTGAAGTACGATACCCAAGAGAGATTTATCCAATCTGGAAATGGCTTGCTCTCGTCCTTTTTTCTATGTTGCTTGCTTACAATAAATGTATTAATGGTATACATGCTTGCAGAGGGTAGGAAAAAGTGGAAGTAACTTGATGAATCTTGCACCTTGAGGAATACACCTAGAAAATACTTAGCAAGCAATTTCATTATCAGATTGTGAACTTTACGAAGACGTATTAAAGGCATGCTTAAGGGCGGTGATGAAATCTGCGATACGCTGTTCTACTATAAAACACAAGACGCAATAATAAGTTAGTTGAGTAGTTGATGATTCCAAGCATTTTTGATGTAGGAATAGGAATATCATCATGGCGGATTACCTCAATCACTGCCTGTTAATTCATTAAATTTCATGTAGCCGCTGTAAGTACGTGCTAATTTACAGTTTTCCTAAATTATTGTTAATCATTCGTTAAAATGATGGCTTATATTTTATGAATATTTTTTCCTCCTTCAATTCAATTATATGATATGGTTGTCTCAATTTGACTTTATGATTTTTAAATAATCTACATGATTATTTGATTCCATGAAGATCGCATAATGTCAGTTCATGCAGCCCATGCATAAATATAATTCATTTATAGTAGATCAGCAAATTTAATGGATAGCATAAACTTTAATTGCCCAGCTATTTGTTAACAGATGCTACTGTTTTTACCCATTTTTTCAATCAAACAAGCAAGAATAACTTTTCTTTATCAGTTGTCAGTACCATTAACCCAGGCTGCTTTAAAATTTTACTTCGTGTAAACGAGGAACGTCAAACACATGTAAAGATATAAGACTACTTGACCTGTGACGATGACCTATCATGTCATCCATAAAAGTAAGTTACTAAACTGACGCAGTGACTGCTTTAAAGAGATAAACAGACTTTAATAAGAATTATTATATTAAATGAAAATAAAATATGAATTACGACCAAATTTTCAAATGTACTTTAAAAGTTAAGTAATCGACAGAAGAAAATTAATGTGGGGTTGATGGTGTTGGGGTAGCAGGGTGCTATGAAGTTATGTTGATGATGTACAATGCTATGAATTTATTTCATATATGAAAGGAATAATCCAATGCAGCAGAATTATGACAAGAGGACTATTAGTAGTAGTGGCCAACCAATTCTAAAGTACAAGAACTTGCATGCATGCCGGGGAGAGAAAAGAGTTATCGTGTATTATTATTATTGAACCGTTGAACCTAAAGAGATTAGTTTGGGTGAGGTACCAACCAATAGCATGGAAGTTTATCTAAGGAATATGAACTGAAAATATATATGCTCACTTTTCCTTTATGCAATACAAAGCTTTTAAATAATTTCCCTCAACTTTCTAAAATTACATTGGTAAAGTTTTCATGTATATCAAATAACAAGACAGCACTCCCAAATCAACATTTTCCTTAAGACTAACTTTTCCAATTTTGTAAATTTGCACTAGCCAAGCAAAGACTTTGTGCTTTCTTCCCTTTCTTCGTTTTCACTACAGAAACTTCATATACAAGAAAACCATGAATTATGGAAGAAACCAACTCGTAATTTACAGTTGGGGGTTTTCTACAATGCATAATAAGTAGCGTTTTGCATGATTCACTACGATATATGTTGTATATATATAGTACTGCATGTCCATAGCATGGGGACGACCAACGGTCAAGACAAGAGAAACAAGCAAAAACTTTTTTTTCATTCAAAGTTGTGTTCAGAAGACCGGCGCTCTTTTCTCCATCCATTTTTCATTCCACATGATCCTCTTTTATTCTTCTATTCTATCACCCTTTTTATACAATGTACACATGCATGACATGAATGCTTCACAATGAAGATGATGGGAAGAGAAGAGAGTGAACAAGCAAAAGGGCACTAGTGCAAAAATAGACATTGATATGCTTTTACAAAAGAGAATAGGTACATTCATAATATCCACGTGTGCTCAAGCAACACCAACTCGGTAGTCCGTTCACATCTTATCGAGATTGTCACGCATACATGTTTGAAAGCAAGTTTTTGTACTATGCCTCCCTTCCGTACGTACAATCCAAGTCCATTTACGGAATATATATCCATTAAAATGAGATAGTGACCTTTATCCGGACTTCACATCAATTTTACCCTTTCATCACTCTATACACATACACAAGCTTTCCTAAAAAGGGAATCTAATACATTTTAGTCTAAAGTTTTTAGCTTGTGAAAGTGAATTGTAACATCATACGCCATTTCTCTCTGGCTCTCTTTGCTGTTAAAGATGGTGATAGTATGTCTTCACTTACTCTTATAGCTTTCCATCTGTGAAAAATTCAATTTACTTGAACATGTTCTGATCTCCATGAAATAAACCCTTCTCCTCCCTCGGAGTAAATAATATTATTAGAATTGGTAAGTAGAAAGTAAATTCATCTATGTACTACGATGTTTCTAAAATAATGTCATTGTATTTATATATAAATGTAGAGTTGAAGGGTCTATGGTCTGTTGTGTATTTAGCTTACTTGGTTTTTTTTCCTAGAAATGAAAAGGTGGAGAATAGTTTATCCAATCATGTGTGTTGTTAGTATGTATTTTTCCTGTTTCGGTTAATCCTCCACTTTCATCATCATTGGTTCTGTAAGGATAAAATAACCCAAAATGGTAAATTTCTTGATTTTCTTTGAATAAATACATATATTTTCAGACAAAAATATTGAATATATTCAATGTATTCTATTGTTGCAATCGTTTTAGTATATTTGGCTATAGGTAAACACAAAATTGAAATCGATCTTGGTGTTGCTTTCATGTAAGTTTATAAGCTTGTAAAACTGTATGAGTTATAAATACATTTCCTCAACGGAAATACAAGGTTTCATAACGTACCACATCACACAACTACAAAGTTTTTACGTACATATAATATACTTTTAGGTTGTACAAAAGGAAGCAAACTGCATATTTATTACATCTAGTCACAAACATCCGTTATCCCTATCAAACCGACTACTGGATTCCTATTTTTCTCGACATCAGTTTGAGCCAAAAATTCCTTTCAGCGCCATCAGAACCAACTTGAAAATGCATATAATCAGATGCATAAAGGATGGTAGCAATGGTTTTGATAAATGAGCAAGCAAACCTTACTCCACATGCATATGAGTTACATAAAAGCGATGTGCCAACCCTTTTGTTAGAGTTGCGGGTTTTCCTCATCTCTCATTCTCCCTCTCTCTCTCTTTTTCGGTGTTTTTCACATAATTTTGAGAAAATCCAAAAAGCGGAGGATGAAACTTCCACAACGAACGACACGACTCCACTTCACACAGGCACGTTGTAGCTTGCTTTCCTGCTGATGGTAAATTCTTCTCTGGTGTTTGAATGAGACGATGAATGTGAGTGAATAGGCAGCTGGCCAACAAAGTTATTGAAGCATTCGAAATGTCGTATACATTAGCAAAATGTGAACGGGAACGAAGAAGAGAAAGAATGAGCCTACTTTGTCCTGTAGGAAAAGTATGGCTGAGAAATGTTCTCACTATACGCGTTCAACTCAAAGCAAACATTTTTTCAGACTTATTGATCTATTGCACTTGTATAGAAACGCAAAAGGACGGCATACTATATACTATACATATCTACAAACAAACACTTCTCGCCATCAATTTAGAAAAGCTTTGAACTTCTTCTTCTGTAGAAAGAATATATTTATGGATATTTTTACGAATTAGTCACTTGTGTGCAAATTCCATTCCCATGTCGTGGGTAAATTCACAACACGATGAAGAGCAATATGAATTCACGCATTTTCACTTGCCATTCATTTCCGCTCTGTGCGCTCCTCATTTCATTCATTAATTCGTCAAGTTAACCGCACTTCTTACTTGTTTTATCGTAAGCATGTCTTCAATATGTCCGCTATTAGAACACGGCAAGGACTATAAGGGCATTTCTTAATTACAATGGATCTCACTAATGTGGTTTTTCCTAATAAAACATTGCTTGATGTAGTGCATTACTTTTTTGTTGCTGTTTTCTCCATGAAGTGGAGTATTATTACAATTTAAGTGTAACATCGACGAATAGGGGAAGAATGGATATATGGAATGTACTATGCAATAGTGCCAGTGCATGTATAGTGTGACATCATAAACAACAAAATATGGCTCGTATGTTTTAGGGAAATGAACGTGTTTGCTCCTAGGTATAAAGTATTTGAAAAATCCGAAGTTACCCTCCTTCAATGGTGATGCTGTCGTATAATGCATTGTTTAGTTTATAGTCATAAGTGCATACATGTACAAGAATATATAGCTTACTCGGGTATTTGTATGTAAGAAAGGAGAGATGTATGTTGAAGGAATTTTCGGATAATGCCAGTTTTATCCTTTCTTTGTAATAATGGACACTTTTCAGTCCATTTAATGGGAGCTTTAGGAATTTATGGAGTCATTTTGAGACCCCTAAAATGACGAGAACGAGTCTTACAGTGCCATACTTCAGATTGCTAATGCCCTCATTGTAAATCATTGGTTTTGGGAAAAGTGAGTCCTTATGAGTACGTTGTATACAATACTGGCAGAAAGTTTTGAAGGAACAAGTTTGGCTAAGGTGCTCGCTCAATGAACGTTCCTAGTTATGAGAAAATGTCTTTCTTCGTGAGGGCGCATCAAGCTTCAAAGTTCTTCTTGTGGTTTTCTACAGAATCTTGCGAAAAGTTTTCCAAGCTTCATTATCTGAAAGAATTAAGGGGAATACAATGCAGTTGAATGTAACAGCTAGAGTAATATCTACGTTGTTTAAAAAAAGAATGAGCCAGCAATAGATAGATCCATAGAAAGGTTGCAGGTATTTGGATATAACATGCAATCTGGATGTTTCATAAATATCGTAGCTATCAGGCACTTGATTCCTGTCATCAAAAACATCTCACTTAATTTGGTGATTATTTCTTTCGAGCCTTCATATTACATTAAACAAACAGAAAGTTGAGATAAATCAATGCAAATACCGTTTCCTCTTTCAGCAAGATAAATTTGAGTAAGATGTAACAATGCAAAATGATGGATGATGGATGTACAGCATTTATAAATTCTCCAAAAAATAATTTCATGCAGCTTATTATTACGTGCAAAAAGAGCCATCATTATCGCGTCCCATGTCACGCGTGATGGCCATGAACAAGATACTTTTTACACGAAAAAAGATGTAATAAATAACACTACAAAAGATATGATGGTGTGTATCACTATTCATATAACAAATACAAGATTTTCATGAATGTTCTTTTAAAAATTCATAAATTGAGCTGGCTGAAACCAATTTACGATGAACTCGTTTATCTTTTTCCTAGTTTAAACTTTGACATACTCGATTGGGCAAACCCAGTTAGTTAAAACAGTTATATAGTTTATGTGGTCAAAAATGAATGCAATAATTCATGGATACAACAATATAATGCGATCTTCATCAAGAGAAGCTTGGCAGCAGCAGCAGACATGTAGGATTCAACAAAACCACAGTAATCGACCCAATCCTATATATCCACTCCATTTCCATGTATTTTATTGTGGATACTCTACATGTAAGTGGCAATAACAAATTTCGTAGCTTAAAAAACACACAAGTGTCCATAGCGTAAGCCCACATAATATTGTAGTAGGCACACAAACAGACACTCTCATTGTTCATCTCGTAGATAGAGCTAAGTAGATGTAAAGTGTGACCTACAGTGATCCCAGAGTGTCTCTCCTTCATCGCTTGCTCGTCCATCGCATTAAGAATCAAGAGTAATCTCACAGGCAATCATAGAGGCTGTTTGCCTTTTTTCACCTAACATGTTTTGTAGGCGTCATCACAGTCACCATTTTCATTTAATGCAGTTAAAAATGTCAGAGGTTTATGGCATAGTTCGCTCATTACAGCCGTTGCATTTAACGTACCTATAAAATACTTGAAGATGGATGAGCACAACACGATCTGCGAAGTAGTAAATGATAAAATCTATGCAAAATTGTTCACATAAATTGCAAAATTGGAAAACACAAGCGTACGCATTATATGTAATATAAAGGAAATATTGTGTTTTATCCTTAAACCTTCATAGAGTATTGAATACAAAGTAATCTTTATGCATATAGCATAGATATAATGCATTATTTGAATTGCAAGATAATAATGGGACAAGGCAAGGGCAAGGTACTGATAGGTATGTTTTAAAAATGTACTTAATTTAGAATGTTACGCGAATACCATTCATTCTCATCATCGACATGATTAGGGATGATGGAGGATGAGTAAAATTAGTATTTTATACTCAAAGGGTAAATACTAATAATGAAATGCTTCTATGCTGAACAAACTACGTATTATTGTAAAGGGGAAAGCAAGATACAAAGGTGAAGTTCGTTACACCAACCACACAAAATTTCTATTAAATATCGCCATTACGATGATCACGGAAAGAATAAAATAAATGTTTTTGGTGGCACACGAAAATCGGTGGAGCATTGAATGAGTGTGCTTGTTTTAATTAATGAAGGATTAAAGAAGCATGATGGCGTAAATTATGACGCGCAAAAGGGGGCTGGACGAGAAGAGACATGCCTGCTTGAAGTGAGTGTGAGCATCGTCATCACCATCAGTTTTCGTTTTCTCATCCTCACTATCTGCTGAGACCAGCTGGTGCATTGAGAATTTTCCTTGTAAAATTTCCGAGTTGAAGAAGAACATCCTCTATCAACGAATCATGAGAAAATAGAGAAAATATATATTTCCCCCTTCCTCACTACTATCCTCTTAATTTACTCTAGTAGCCTTCAGTAGACGGTACATAAATGTTCATAAATACCAACAATAAGAATGAGTGAATAAGGAAATAAATAAACATTTCCCCATTTTTCGCCCATGTAACGTAAAAATACGGTTATATATACACGAAATAATCAACGAGGACCTAGCTGAATGCAATATAGTGCACTTATGGTTCAAAGGAATGGGGCGCGAGCCACATGCGTGCTTCTTATGGCATGAGTCGGCTTCTTGTATGCATGCAGTTGGTTTATGGCTAAATCTAATTCGAAGGAAAGAATTTTGTTTTTCAGCAAAAATAAGAAATAAAAGGGATGCACGTATCGGTAGAACTGACGAGGGGTTGTAGGAAAGAATGGCGGTGACGGTGGCACAATCTTTCTTGGTGTTGCTCCTCTTCCGTTTTTCTTTGTATTGCATCTCTAATGTTGTGGTAACCACTTTATACCATTAACCGTACTGATCGTGTTTCTCTTTTCTAAAAATCCATCCCTCTATTTTATAACTGAAGGGCGAAAAGTGTCATGATTTACAGTCCACCGGGTGCAATGATGAACAAAAAGGGACACGAAAGGAGAAATCGGAAGAGAATACATACTATCACATACTACTACAACCGTTTTCTTCTAAATTTTCTTTCTCCATTTATGAAGCGGGCCTACAATTCTTGCTAAATATAGCAAATTTGGTAGTAGGATGAAGACGTCATTATATTTGAAAAATTTCTTATGCAGGTTCAAGACTTTAAAAGTGGCAAAACACATAATATAGGATTTGCTGAAGTAATTAAAATTACAAATGTGATTGATAAATATATACACATTTTTATGTCGAATTTTTAAAAATATACTTGTAGAAAAGATTCATATTTAAAGCTTTACTTGGATGCGTATGTACTTTCTTCACTAATGCATACAGGAAATGCAAAACAAACCGCTTTAAAAAACTTACAAACGAAGGGCAAACAAAATAAAGTATTGCGAGATTTATGATCATTTGTACTCTTGGGGGATTTAAATTTAAATTCCATGTTCGTTCAAGTAATATTCATGCCTAAAACTACACAGAATGCACGAGAGAGAGTGAGAAAGAAGAGCCAAACAGGAAAACGCAATATATAGAACCATGAAAATACTTATTCGTGTAGTTACTTAATAAATGACTATAATCTACCCTAAAACAAAAGCAAGGGCCAAAGCAACACCACTGTTCCATTTACAAAATCGGAGAAGAGTTTTGTTTCCTTGTGCAAATGAGAAGAGGGTATAACTATATATCCAACAGCATATATATTGTATATACAGCACATTCCATTTAATAAGGCTAATATAGCATAATATATAAAATCTTTTTAGAGGGAACTTTGCCCGCTTTGGTGTGTAATGTTGATTAATGAGCAATGTTAATTACATTCTAAGGCTGGCATCAGGAGCCCATAATTATGCAATTTTAAACAGAAGAAGTCTAATAAACCTCCTTAAGTAATTCTGGTCGTGCTGTGTAGAGCATTGTGCTATAGTAAAGCTAAAACTCTTGAACACTACATGCAACTTCTGAATAAAATACAAAATTTTGGTTAGAAAATTTATTATAAGAACTTCTTTCTCATGATGTTTTCTTGCGCGGTTGGACTTTTCCTTTGTGTATGTGACCTTACTTATTTTCTCCCAATATCTCTAAACACTAAAATAATAATCACGTTCTGTTTTAACATGACCGTATAGCCATCCACTATTTGCCTTTAATTTTTTTAACTAAACGAAAAATGTTGTTGGTGAAATGTTTTGAATAGCTTAAGATTTCAGCAAGAGATATGGGGAGAGTGCATGTGCAAAACTTTTTAGCGCTCTTTAATGAGCGAAAAAACACCGATGATAACATCAATCAACTTACGACTACTCATTGCTGGCTTTAATATTGCTTCTGTACCTACGTCAATCCTAAAATATTTGAAATGGAATTTAATGCGGAAAATGGTAGATGAACAAAAATGGATAATTCTTGCATGGATTCGTATTATTGCACTACACTGGAGTCTTTCTTCAGTAAACATTTAAAATGCTTTCATGTTTTCATTTTTATCTGAATAACAGTTTTAAGCGACAAGAAAAATGTTTCCCAATAGAACACTTCGATTTGAATCGGATTCACAACCGTGAAATTGAAAGTTTTTCTCAGTATAGACAACATCCAATTTGAACCAGCAGTGGTGAATATCATCCCTTCATTTGTATGCATAAATTTTCATATTATATTTTAAGTCTATGTAAGTCTGGAACCCTAAATTTTATTATGCCCTTCATGTTTGAAAAGGGGAAGATGCATTTCAGGCCTTGATAAGACGTCTAGTTTTAAATTACATAATTTGAGTCTAAAAAACCATCGACATTATGAGCTTGTACTAATCACTGTAGTACATTTTTAGAATTCAGAATATTTTGGTATTAAAGAAACTGATGTCATAAAGTTGGAATGATGTACCCAAAAAGTTGGTGGCATCATGTTGGATGATACATTTGTTAAGCAATTTTGTAAAGATTGTTTGCGGAAAGGATTAATTCGTCTCGGAGTGGTAAAAATATGAAATTTTGATTAATGAAGATTATAAGCTCATGCAATAATATACAGCTGTGTACGTAAGCATAAAAATATTATCATACTCTTACGACTGGATTGAAATGGTATAGGTATTCTATACGTAATCGTTTTCAAATGTAGAGATGTATGGGACTTGTATAATCATGATGGGGTGAAAATTTCGGAGACACCAGTGGCTTGTAGTGACACATGCGCAGAATACTCAAAGATTATGGCAGTACTATTCATTCAAGAAGCATTATGGGAGTTGAATATACCAATAAATTTTTCTCCCGCAAAGGAATTTGAAACATGAGACGTTCCACAACAAGGATGTCACCTTTTAATTATTTTAATATTTCATTGGAAGAAGCAATGAACTTTTCATGGAGTTTTTGTGCCTAATTAATATTTTTACATTAGGTGCGCGCAGTAACAGAATTAATTGGTAATACAACGTTCATCCTTTTATTAAAGCCGATAAAGATAAGGTAGTTCCCAAAACAAAATTCTAAAATTAGTGACCCTTTTGTTGTTCGGAGACGTGACATTTTTATAAACAAATTACACTTTTAACAACCTTTTAACAATTTTGTTTTTCAAATTTTTCTCGACTCCTAGTATTTGTCCACCGAGGATTTATTTTCACTACAGATATATATTTAGACGTTTAACGGCATTATTTTATTGGTCATAAAACTCCTTCCTGTTCCAACACTCAACACCTAATTCTCATTTCTGCACTTCAATGAGCACATTTTAAGGTACTTTTGTAACCTGATAACTTATATTATCGTACATATATCTAGTTTGCTGGATAACAAACCTTCTTTCATCAATTCATATAATATAAAAGAAGCGCAGTTTTATTTCATATTGAATTCTTGTCTAAAAATCAAGGAAATGAGATAAATGTGTGATAAGACTTAATGCTGTAAATCCATAAATTATTATGGTGCTATTGACATTCATTCATAAAACAAGCTGTAAAATTTGCACAAAAATGCAACCGAGGCTCCAACAAGAAGCTTCGCAATTCTTCGTATCCAAACCATGACTGCATGACTCATTATGATTTTTCTTGCTTCTCGAATAATTTTTTTTAGTTCATGTAATGTCAACTATTTAATTCTTATGCAACCTTTTGAAGTGCAGGTGCAGCATTGAAATTTTCAACATTCGAAGGTTCATTTTCTTATTCAGCTCAGCATCCCACATTATTCTTGTCCACGTCCCACGCACGCTATGCGATACCACTTTTTCTTGCACTTTGGAAAGATTTACATTCTTCTCTTTTAATATTTATCTTTATGGCCAGCCAAGCTAATATAATGGTCAGTTTTGTTTGCTTCTGTAAAGATGGTGGATCTGTGAATCTACTAGTATCATGAATACGTAAATATACATGAATGGGTTTTGTAATACGAAAACAACAGAAGCAGTTGAATTATAAATGGCTCATCTGCTTTGTTAGCTAAGTCAATAGTTAACATTTGACAACTTATTTAAATACTTCTGAGAAGTCAATTTGGACAAAACATGATTTGTTTGTCTTTGTCTTTCTTAAGTAGTAATAGCCAGAGCCAATTTGTGAATATGCGTATGCAAGGGGTGTTCCTTTGCTGGCTGCCACCGCGTCTTTTCCATTATTTTACTCTCTCGTTTCAAGCGTCCTCTTCATCTTCATTTCAAGAAAAGGAAGACAATTTATGGTCATTATATACGATTTTATACGATATGAAAACTCCGTATTTGTAACTCCTTCAAGCGCTCGACAATACTTATTTAGTTACTAATAAGAAGAGTATTGTTAAAGAATATAAGGAACAGAAAAGCTTTGATATGCCTTTTTCTGCAATGCTGGCTCGAGGTTGCACTTAATGACTTATGGATGAGCGACTTGCTAGGATCATTACTCACGAATAACTTTAAAATATTTTGGTAGTCAATCTTCACGTTATTATTTATATTATGGACTGACAATGAGTGAGCTCTAGCATTGTACCTATTGGGCACGATTGGCTTTCAGTTAATATCTTCCACTATTATATTTATTATAAAAATTAAAATGGCATCGACGACAGGAGAAGTAATCAGTGAAAATTATGAACTTCGTGACGACACCACCAATGCTTACACCTACATATAAAACACACCTTCGCTATATCGCGTGTAATCAATAAAGTAACTGCTGGCAATTCACTTTTTCAAGCAAAGTACAATCGAAACATATGAATATTTCAGCAGTCAGTATCAAGTCCTATTTGTTGTCGTAAATAAATATTTAGAAACTTAAAATATTTACTGCTTCTGTAGAACCAATTAATCGACTCTACCAATTTTTAAAATATTTAAACGAAAAGCATTTAATTACAGTCTTTTGGCGATAATGATATTGCTGACAGACAATACCTACATACCTTTAGGTTTATCGTCATCATCCAATGAATCAATCCCGTTGGCAAATTTTCTGTTAACATTTTATACATATTTTCTCTGCATAGGAAAGACTACAACGCAAAATAATACTAATCTGGTGATAAATGAAATAAGCATATGGAAAGTCACAATTCACAATGCAAGCTTAGAAACCAGTCAAGAAGAGTTCGCTGGTAAATGAAGCAATATATCTTCACCTACTACTGTGAAAGGGAATGCGTATAAATTAACTGTGAGAGAGATGATGATGATGAGCTGCCGTGTGGCATGCAATAGACTGAGTTATGTGCACATAATATATTTCATAGAAGACAAAAAATATCTACATACAAAGTTGCTTTTACCATCTCCATATCTTTAGTAAACTATAAGAACAAATTCCAATTTTATATTGGATACCTATATTACCAAATTGTGTGAATGGTAATCATTACTTGCATGTTAAAAGTAGGCAAGAGTAAAATGCATTTGTACTTTTACTATTGAATGAAAAGGAGAGAAACAAAAATATAGGTTTTAGCTAACAAACAGCATAACATTATTATCTATATCGCATATATTCAATTCAATGAAAGACCAGTCGAGTCGCTCGCATGCAGAACAACTCCGCCATAGTCATCATATTGTAATAAGAAATGAAAACGAAGAGAGAAAGAAAAAAGGCAAGGTCTTGCTTGACTGACTCTGAATATCCATTAAGTGTATTGTAATGATGCTGCTGCTGATGATTATGATTATGTATGCGTTTCCATTATATTCGCTTTGCGTGCCTTCTGTTTTTCATTTCGTTACAAGAATGTCCAGCCTATGACTAATACAATGAATTATTAACGTGCCAAACCAACGCCGATCCTATACAGAGAACAAAAGTGGTGTGATGATCGTGTGGGTATGGTAGAGGGAAGATCACGGGAAGATGGTACGGTAAAGGTAAAAACTCCAAAATGTTTTTGGCATATATTATGCATTTTATCATCGCATCGAATATTCTTTGGAAGTTTCAGAAGAGTAGAGAGTCCGGCTGAATATAGCCGTCCTTGTCACATCCGATCCCGATTTTTGCCCTTTCTCTCATATAATATTAACAATGCTATATCAACTTATACATGTATTATTTTCTCTGGGCAAGCCGTTTTGGGGATATAATAAGACACGACATTATGATGAAAAAACTAACGACACAAAAAGAATGGTGCTCTGGTCAGTCTGACTTTGATGAACGAGTACATGATGCGGACTATCAAAATAATAAGCCTTTTTCTTCATTATGAACGTCTGCATGCATATCCACCTGAAATCGACTTTGGCTTCACTCTTGCACTGATGTTCGGTCTCAGTCCCACTGATAGATTATCACAATCAAGCCTAGCAAAACAGGCATTCGCTGATGTACTTTTTTTTCTCTTAAATTCACTTTACATGAATGAGGACTACAGACACATGTGAACGGTCTGCGAGAAAAAGAAATAATTCACAACTGATACACGCTATGATACTGATGGACAATGATAGCAGTGAAACAATGATGAATGACCACTTTTTCCTTGTCTAGTTTTTTCAACGCTATCGTTGTCGTCCACAAAACTTTTGTTTTTAAATTAGGAGCATTAAGAACAAACAGCATCGGAGAAACTTTATCGAGCCAAAGGCAAGCAAAGAAATTTTGTTCCATCATCTCATAGATAAATAGAATGGATGGAAACGAGCAAAAGTTTACTTTACTAGTTTGGACTTTTTTGTTGTTTCTGATAAAAAAATAGACTTTCGGTCATTCTTCAAGTTCTGACATATGCTTGGTGACTGCAACACACATATACACACTTTTCCACACGGCTATTCTCGTACTCTCTTTACACAAGTATTCAATTAAAAGTTACGAAGATTGAGAACTGATACGAAGGGAAAAGATTAATATGGAGACCAATCCGAAAGGAGTGTTCGTATATTTAAAAGCTAGAGAAATAATAGGGTGTATACATAGATTGTAGAACATGTTCCTTCCTAGGCTGAACAAGGGAACTATTTTGTTAGGAAACTTCTCTAAGGCATCTCTATAAATGCATGTATATGGTAAGCTAATGAATCTCTTTTTGAGTCTATTAGTGTTTCTCAAGTTTGATCGATTGATTAGACTACGACGAGAAACTAAGAGAGGCAACACATTTACATATCATACAATATGCATGTTGTTTCAGAAGAAAGGAAATATTTGCTTGTGGAAAGGGAAAAATCACAAAAAAAAAACCTTTTATACCTTTCGATACCAAAGGCATCGCTATGTTTGAATTGTACCTAAAAAAGGACATAAATTGGACTTTTTCTCCTTCTCTCTATTTTCCTCTCTTGGCATTACTGTGTTTCTTCGAAGAAACTCTGTAATTTGATGAAAATAAAAATAATGTGTACTCTGTGCAGACGACGAATGTTGATTGACGAAAAGGAGATATCCGCCACTAGCAAAGGAGGACTTCTTTTGTATTATTATTATGAATTAGGGAACACACCATACATTCCTCATTCCTCAACAAGATTACACCATCATGCAAATAGGTGCATATACATATACAAATAGATTAAGGCGTGGCTTTTTTCTGTTTCCCTCGAAGAATTAACTCAAGGTATTGTGTAACTGATGAAGTGTGTAGTGCGGTATATGAAAGAGCTGAAGATGAAGATGACGTGCTGAAATTTTTACTTTATATCTATACCGTATAGATAGGGAATTATACTGTGTACTATTGCGTAAATGTGGGCGAGTGGTAGTGTTCATAATCATAAGTGAAGAGGTACTCCGTTCTTCTAGAACTTGCTTATTGCTCTCTTCGTATTGTCCTAAGTCTAGATGAAATGTACTGACAAATAGACGAGGGGTTTTCTTCGTTGTCGCTGTTTCTTCATCTTTTGCCAGTAGGATACAAGCATTCAAGGTTTGCGCTGAAGACAAGACACACAAGACTGGTTTTTTCTCATGTAAATTCATCGCTCAGAGCAATGATATAGCAGCTCACTCTTACTACTCACAGCTCAGTATGCACTAGGATTAGAATGCATTCATCATAAACGACTGGATAAAATGGAAGTTCTCTCTATACAACATTGTATTGTTGTAGGTACAAGTGGCAAGCCGTAAAATCTATACAGTGGTCAACATCATGCAGTGCTGAGTTGGTTGGTACAACACAGCGCAAATCGTAGGCGAGCTAGGAGGGAAATGAAGAAGATGACGATGATGATTAGATGAGAATACGTACCTACATGCTGTAATATAATGCGTGTTGTGTGCACGTTATACAGTAATAATGGAGGACAGAGTAATATGTAAATTTAAGATTTAGTGAAGGAACAAAGTGCGCGGATCAGGTTCTTAATTAAAACATAAATTTAGAATTAAATTCTCCTCTTTTCTTTGAAGTCATTTATATGCACGTTATAGATAATATGCAGATAGTATACCAATGAGAAAAAGCAATTCACTGGACGAAATGAGTGGAAGAATAAGAAGCAAACAACAAAAATGGAGAAAAAAACTTCTTTTTACTTCTTCTAATTTTCTGACATGAATATGCAAAAAAAGCCTGTTCTTTTTCTTCTCTCTGTGTAGAAGCCCATAGACAAGGGCAGTTCTATGGCTTTGTGGGCTGGGTGTTTGTACATGCATAAGAAAGCGATATCATCAATTGATGAACGATTTAATCGGCGGATCCTCTATCTTTTCTACTACTAGTAGACGGACCTACACACAAGACACAACACCATAATATCGCAGTAGACTGGTCATAAATGTGCGATATAACTTGTCTTGTTTGTAATTACAATAATTAAGGTGATAGACTACTTCATACTTCTGCTGCTGGTGCTCTTCTTCCATTTTGCTATACTCAGCATACTGTTCGCTTATCGTCTTCTCTTTCAAATTACTTCCAGCCTGAGAGGATTTTCTTTTTTGCGTGAAAAAACGTAAAAGGACGGAATATTTTATTATAGCATTTTAATATATATTGCGTGCATATCCCGATATCTTGCAAGTAATTTATTTACAAACTGTGTACTTTTTCGTCATATTAAATCTTTTTCTATTTACATTAAATAATAAAAACAGGTCCAATTAAGTTGCTCTTTTTATCTTACACACAACATTTTTATATGAATTATGAGTGAATATTAATTAACCCTGCTAAATTGCATTTAAGTTAATTGTAGCAGATGAAAAATTACTATATCAAGTTGTCCAACAATGGGGCTAATATTACATGCACAAAGAGTTATTATTGTTGGTTTGTTGCTGTTGTTGTAAACGGCCTTTGTTTAATAAACAAGAATTTACGAGCTGGTAGACATGCCATACATAAAGTCTCACTAGCCAGCCAGTTTTTTAAAAGAGAGGCAACAACAGCATTTCAAAAGTTTGACTTTATGATTCAAAAGAAAGGCACCCAGAAGAACAGTTGGGCTAACTGAGTTATCCTCAAAAGAACATACTTTTTTAAGCTTGAGCAGGAATATGGTTGAATAAATAGTCTGTCGTTATTTAGAACACAAGAATACACACATTACATACAATAAAAAATCCATTAAAAATGTAACAGGAGCAGGAGCCAAACATCAAAACCTCCACGGGGGTACACATTGATCCATGTCATTTTCTTAAGAATGAACACCGGACTAAGAATTCTTGAATTAAAAGGGAAAACTCAAGAGATAGAACTCTAAAAAGTAGCACCATGAAGCGTGAAAGGGTTCGCATATGTCGTCCAACCCAAAGAAATGAAGTGCAAACAGCATTACAAATGCCAAGAAGATTATTTATGTTTTAATTTGACTTTTTCATTAAAAATCATTGCTGGTAGATAGCTCAGAGATGGTTTTCCTCACAGTTTTAAGTGCAAGGTCATACGCCAGTATTGCTTGACAAAATACTTATAGCAAAAATAACAAGAAGATTCTTTTGTAATGAAGCCGCCAAAATCGAAGAATAAATAAACAAGGTGAAAAATTAATGAAATTGAAATTATAATCTCAACGTACCAGTAAGCATATAAACGACCATGTAGTTCAAAGAAACAGCATACGCTTTTAACGAAAAATACTTTAGCATGCTTTCTAGACTTATTTCTTCATGAACGGAATGTCAAAAACCACAAGTTCATGTATCATCAAGCCCATAATAATAATCTATCTTTGAAGAAGCAAAAATACCAAACTTTTGTTCAATTTACTTATTCTGCTAGTATATATCTGACTGAACTGAAATTATGCATGTAGTGAAAATTTTAGTAGTACAAATATCTCATGTTGTGTGCTTGCGATGTCAGTTGCGTTCCTCATTGCGTTTTTATAGTCTTCAGCCGGTCGCTGTACATGAAAGCAGTCATCTCATCTACTCACATAAATCAAATGTCAGTGGGTAACTTCATAAATCATTACATTATACTTGTGCGTTGTGGTGTGCAGTGTAGTATACAGTACGCCATGTAGTTAATATGATATTCAAAACATGGTATATTATGGACAATAATACATCATTTTATGCTCATGCCAAGTTTGTAATATTTCGTGATCCGTACAAAAGTAAAATACATTATTGCATTGCGATGATACGTTTCTCTGGTCATACATGAAATTTGGAAAGAACTATTAAGCTTGTAAATGTGCAATTTACGATTAATGTTAACTGGTCAGTCACCGTGCTCGTATCACTACTATCATTGTATGCATACCTGTGTGCTCTGTACTACTACCTACTATATATACAAACATTCATCAGTATAAAATCTATGCTCTCTTCCAAGTTGACCACATAAATCATGAGCAAAAACGTAATAAATACTACACATGCACATTACAGATTACGTATGGAATGTTGAATGTACTAAAAATATTTAGGGAGTCTCCTATTTTTGGAAGCCTATAAAAATAGCATACCACCACTACAACAAACTTGGAACGAGAAACGCTGCTTTCAAGGCACTTTGTCAATTTAATTTCCTAATGCATCTTTCTAATTTCAATATATATTCAGATTTTTTTTTCTTCTTCTTCCATGTAAATCCGAGAAAGGTTCAAGTTCACTCACATTTTTTATTCCCAAGTCTGTAATTTTAAATGCAACGGTTGTGCCATTGTTCACTGAGCCATGGCATGTATCGTATCTAGAAAAAAAAGCTAGAAGCAAAGTAAAATGGAAGAGTTACTTTTGGATATATAAGTAATAGAAGGAAGGATGATGATACGCAAATGAGATTTTTTTCTTTGAATGGATAATGTGTTTAAAGGGAAACCTGAATCCGTGAAATTTACTGGGTATTTTAGTCTGATTCACATCTCTTCAATTTTCCAGATCCACACCGTATCAATGCATTATATATATTAATATGCAGCACACAATAGGCGCTTGCTTGCATGCAGAAGATTTTCATCCCCACTGAATTTTATATCATTCTTAGTTGGGTTGCTAGAGTTAAAGGAAAGTAATGCTTTTCTCCTCTTTTCCTACTTTCTTGTCCAGGGCCAAACAATTTGAAATTCAGGGATCATACAATCTTGCAATAAATCTAAATCCGACCCGACAGCCGAGGATCTCGGGTTTCAAGGAAAGCTAATAATATATCTGCTACGTACACACACGTATAGCACAAACTATGAAGTAGGGTGGGATATGATTTCAAAAACAACTGATGCTGAACTCACTGAATAATACGAGAATATGTGAGTATCACTACTAAAAGTCAGCTTTTTTTAGACGACCACCAGCAACATGACTTTCCTCTCTCCCACTCCATCCACCAACCAACTTTATTTACTGCCATATAATTTTGATTGTGTGGTGGTGGGGCTAGTTCTTCTGACGATGCAATGCAATATTATTAGAAGAAACAGACTCTTCTTTTTTGGATTGTATGCGACACTATATGGAAGCAAGTGCGTGAGCAAAGATAAATATAGTACATCTCGTCTGCTGCACTCCAATGCAATTCAGGCTGAGGGGCTGATGCTGTAATGCAACTAATATTTTTAGCATGATTGCGATTGTGTTTTCACTAAACTTTGAAGGCTTGATTTGGTGTGACGTTGTTTTTCGTATATAGCCTTACAATAATGCAACATATATTTATATAAACTGTGCCCCCATCATTTCTGCTTCTACAACCCCATTTACACGGGAGAAATGAATAGGTCGGATGTAAAAACTCAGGCGGAAAATTGGGGTGGGATAGCAGACAACATTGCCGTCACTATCAAGTAACACTTCATTTGTATTGTGAGTCTCGTATGCATTCTTGTGTTGCATAAATTCAGCAGTAGTACAAACAAGTGGAAGTGTATTTATTTATTTGATTTTATTCTGAAATCTTATTTTATCTTTCAAAGCAAAGGTGGATGGTGCGTGGAAGCTTGTGATAAAATAAAAATGCATTACAACACAGCATAGTACTTATAATTATTGCATTGTGAAAAATCATTTTACAGTAGTCAAAATGCTCTTTTGATTCCAGAATATGTTTTAAAATGTAAAATAAAAACCGAGTAGTTTTTCTCAAAATTCTTACACATTCATCAAGATGACTTGAAGAACACACATCTACTCTGTATTACTTTATGCATATTATAGTTTTTATACCCCGATATAATAAAGCTGACGATTTATGTTCGTGATACATTGCCGGAGCAGGTTTTTGCTATTATGCCGTTCGGATTTGAGAGTATGAAAACAGAATATAAATTATAAGGTAGCGAGTCTATTCTATAGCATATTATTTTAGTGTATGTACTTATACTTTATACACACTTTATTCATTGCCATCATCATCATCATCAAATAAAACACCCGTGCGTTGTTTGAGCGCACAGTCTATATAGTGGGCTTTCTAATAAAATATATTGAGTAATAATAATACCAACTAAATGAAGTGTAGTACATATAATATGTGCGTATAGGTAATATATAAGTATAATGGGCTACCGATCGATCTACAGCAACGCACACTGCCACCATCACACAAAACCTAACTCGTTTCGGTTGGTCCTGCAACTCGACTCGTTTTTGGTGATACTTTATGAACTTTACCGTATTATAATATAAACTAATATCACATAGAGTTCCTTTTGTTTTCCCCTTCTTCCACTTCTACCGTGCAATTCTCTTCTCTAATATTGTGTTGTAAATCTAACAAGCCCGCGTTATAAGCATTCTCCTTCATGAGATATGCATGTAGAAATACACACCGTCATGGTCATATAAAGGTAGTTCTAGAATCAGCTAACATATCACACGCTATTTTACCCCATTCGCAACTGGACGATGGGGGCATGAAATGTCCAAGAGGTAGAATTATAATAATAATATTATTACACTGATAGTTGTCTTCGTTTAGAGGTGTAGTCATAATGGTTTGTAGAATTATAATGATATGATATTCATCGTATTCATTCCAGAGGGAAAACACTAGGATGATGAACTCGCCTTTTCTCTACTCTGTCTTTTAGGTCGTGAGCGAAAATGCACATCGTCCTTTTTACGTCTTCAACTACCCTTATAATTATCCTTTATGAATTTCACATTGTGTCTTGCATGAAGGAATGTTTGCACATGCAGTCACGTAGAAGATGCTGATTAGGAGATTTATGTCTTCATCGTACAATATCGGCTTGTCGGCTGAGAGTTTCCTCTCGGCTCTTCTCTTGCTTCTCGCTTCATTCTCTTTCTCTATCTCTCCTCTTTTATTGTGAAAAAAGTTTTTTGCAGTTTGAAGTAGGCATGCTCATCCAACATATTATTCAACTACACCCAAAAATGTTTTCCTTGGGTGAAATACCTATATAAAGAAAACATTTATATAGTATCAGTATATACAAATTCATGCATGATTCTTATATAAAAGTTTGAATGTGAGTATGCCAAGATAAATTGTCTACCTAGTTGATATTTGGCATTCGCTTTTGTTCATGTCCTCCTCCTTCTCATTACGTAACGATATATGAGTGCGAGTGCATACCTACTATGGTTGTTTTCTTTGCGAGATATATGGCTTTCAACCATTTTCGCCGCGATTGATTTCTCTTTAAGATTAGTTTACTTTATAATCGATTTTTTTCACGGATTAAGACACTAATAAGGAAGTATCTCATTCATGAAATTTATTTTATAATAAATATTGAAATATGAGATCGTTTCCTTCTCAAGTTACTCATTTTCGT
Organism: Willowsia buskii; assembly: GCA_034700685.1. NCBI lineage: Eukaryota > Metazoa > Arthropoda > Collembola > Entomobryomorpha > Entomobryidae > Willowsia > Willowsia buskii. The sequence continues at coordinate 35,651 of JAQIXW010000001.1, read as the reverse complement.
GTCTCGTTTATTGACGGAAGTTGAGTTGACCAGTCTCCACACTGCGCTTCTCAACTTGCTCATTAGTGGTTATTTTCGGATAATTCAGAACATCAAATTGTTCCTGTGTTAAACAATATTCTATGGGATTTTTAAAAACTTTTAAACATTTTAGTGGTTAGTAGGGTTGGTTTTAGAAAACGTCATGTGTTCGGTGTCGGTCAATATGTAGCCAATTTCAATATATCACAACGAGCTGTTGTACGGTTTTCATATAGCACACATGCGTGAAAAGTTATGGTTCCATTTGGCTCATTATTGCTTTCAAATGATGTTCTAAAAGTTTTAGCTTCTTTTGAAGGATTCATTAGTAGTGTATTTTGTGTGAGGACGGATACTTGTACTGCCATCAAAGAAAAGTAAAATATATGGCTGCAAAACCTTTTGCGGTAAGGAGATTTTGGGGCGGTCATAAGTAGTGTTCCAATCTGCCTGCCCATTCACCATAATTTTCTCACAAAAAATAATGAACAACTTTTCACCTAATTAAACCAATCCACTCAACGACGAGATAGATTTATGTGTTTACGAATAACGGATACTATGTTTTTCAAAGACATTCTAATACATAATCTTAGGTCATGGACAATCTAGTATTTTTAGTTTTTAGAAACTCCGTGCGTAAGTGCCGAGTTTATTTTGCGCACAAAATATATATTATGACGTGATGTGTGAGTGTTTATTTCTCTTTCGAATGTAGTCACCACGCTTTCAAAAATGCTGTCGGGAATTTTTAAAGAAATATAAGCCTAGGAACGCTTTATATAAAACAAAACGTCGAAAAATGTAAAATCTGTCGATTGATATGATTTTAGACAAGCAGTTATGCATTATCTAGATGCATTCTTGATAGTAATAGTTTAGTTCAATAATAATCCTGTGCGTCTGCTTACATGTCTTGAGAAATCACTTGAAGCGTACGAATATACAGTATTATTGATATACGCACATGGCTCCAATAAATTTATTTAATGGCTTCCGAAATGAAAGTTTAAATGTACTTTATGTGCTTGTAATGGGTACTTAAAAGTAATAGTGATCCTTTTAAAATTATCACAGCATTTGACTGATGAGATGTTTAAAGGTACTTAAACCCATATTAAATGATTATTAAAATATAAAGTTTCTTCTACGTAAATACAAGAAAAAATTTGAACTTTGAATAATATTTTTAGTTAGTCCAGTTAAAACTTTGTAAATGTTTACATTTTGGTGTTGTTTGTTTTGACTCCTTCTGTCGGTTACTTGGTCGCTGATATTTCCATTTAAAAAGGTAATAAAGCCACAAAACATTGAATACAATGTGATAACTACTCACCCAAAAGTTCAAAACAAACACGCATAATATGTTAAATGTTTGGCACCTCAGTTTTCTCTGAAGAAACAATATAAGGGCTCAACCCTTTGAATGCACATGCACTCAAGTGCATTCCATTCAACCCAAAAACAAATTTGACTCATCCCTTCAATTATGCATGCTTGCTTTTATCTTTCATCTCTTCTTTTGTAAGAAGATGGGCTGATCCTTTTCATTTGTCCAAGTTAGTGAACACATGAGCAAGAATGTATGATGATGATGACATGACACTAAACAAATTTTACTTTTATCATGGTTGCACACGATATTATTTAACAAAAGGGTTTATTTTCTCTACCAAAAATGGAGTTGATTGAAAAGGAAGGAGACTGAACTCTGTCCCTGTTTATTCTTGAGGGATTCTATAGGAAACCATTGTTTCACTCAATACATGCATTTGTTAATCGTCATCACCACTTTAAGAATGCAACTTTTTTCTAAGTGGTTTTGTTCACAAGAGTAAAGAAATCGGTACTGGAAAAAGAGGAAAATAATAATTAAACTGGGAATACTTGATTGCACATGCGCATCCGCTTTAAAATAATACAACTGTGTGTAGAGAGATAATACATCATTATATCCAAGCAATACATCTTTCGTTTTGTTGTTGGCTGATGATGATGCTGAAGGTACGCCATTACGTGGTAGATGAATGTGTGCATGCACCTATCCCGATGAAAAAGAAGGAAGAAGAATATCATTGCGCTGTAAAATAGCTAGGCTGAAGCGAACACTCTACTACTACTGGTATATTGGCACAACCATTCAAGCAGTGCAGCAAGACTTGTTAGATGAAGAAGCGCGAAGGAAACCATTGAAGGAGCTGTCACAGGAAAGTCCCAAGTCGTCCTGATTTATGATCTCTGTTTCGACGCCATGACTTAGGACACCCTTTTTCTGTATTTTACTCTGTGTAACTTCCATCCTCTATAACTGTATATTACACAGCACACCAACAACCCACGAAAATTCTCATAATGATATTACATCACAACGCTCCTTTAATTTTTTATCACTATATGTTACTGCATATATCTACCAAAATACACTGGCATCCTTACATGGTAGTTTTGCATTATTATCCTGAGAAACAGCAGAAGCAACAATGTACCAATGGCCTTTTCGAGGTTTTTTGAATTATGAAAAGTATATAGGACGAAATAGTAGCTCTTTTTTCTGTTGCGGTCTATTTAGATAATCTCGTAAACCCACTATAGAAAATAAACTACCGTAGAGGGAGGTGAAGAAATATAATCCGGAATAAAAAATGTTTCAGAAAAATGGCATTTTCATTTTGTATCCGAATGAGCAGCTGGAGAGAATAATCAAGGAGGAGGAAGTGCATCACTTCAGATTGGAAGTTCCTTCGATACTGATGTGTTTTGATATTGAATGATGTATTATTTTGGAAGCAATTTCAGCTTGAGAGATTCATTAAAAATCAATACGATTGGTACGAACAGATAAATTATTGGTTGTAAATGTTTCCTTATGGTAAACATTTGTTGGGTGCCCAATCCCTTCTACTTTACCAAAATACTATCAGTATCGTACTTAAGGAGGATTACATTTATTATACGATGCCACACGTTTCTTAACTCTACTACACAAAAGATAGAACAAACTTATAATAATGATGATGATGACTCACTCAAACATGTCAAAAAGAACAACACAGTGGTCAAATCCCCTGAAAGCATGGAACCCCTTCTTGTGTGCTCCAGATTAGGGTTTCAATATCAATGTGTTACTTTTAGTGCCTTTCATTCATCCTGTAGCAATGAACTATGTTTCCGTGAATGAAGGCTTTATGGTAAAAGTATAAAATTATGGAGTGTTTCATATACCTTTTTCTATGAACAATCAAAACTTCTATGTATTTCAAAGTATATCATTTTAACCACAAAAATAATGCTCACTCAACCGCAAAACCCTTTTTTTCACAAAATTATTGCAAACAGTCTTGACTAAAGCTTTCATTCTTAAATTGTAACGCAACATTCAAAAGCTTACATTATAAATGGTATTGCTTGCCATAGTGTTTGAACATAAATTTGAATGCAACTTTCCAGTTTGCACATTCCATGACTATGACTTGTTCTAAACAATAAGAAAAGATAATATAATTCAATCCCAATAATTTCTAAATAAATAAGGATCTTTGAATCCTGTAGTGAACATCAGATGAGACCCTTCAGCATGCTTACTCCGGAAAGAAAAGTGGCCTTTGGATTGCATATGTAATTATATTGTCAATGCACCCCTACCCTTGGTCTGGCGACGGCCGATTGTATCCTTATTAAATTATCACGCCCCTTCCATTATGATAACCACATATGCGCACTGTTTCTATCAAAATCGTTCTAATGTTTATAATATGTCAATTGGACCCTTGATTAACCATATCTTACGCATAACGTAATAATTCAATAAATATAATTTATAATTTGATTTTAACTGGTCCCAACTTCAAAATTATGTTGGTTAGTTTTTTCCTGGCTGATTTTAGGTTAAAATGCCAAGTCATTTGTGTATATCATGTTATCAAAATTATAGGAGGGTCTTTCCTGTTTTATTTCCATCGGTTAACGAAATCGCCCGTAGCTGTTCCCTCCAGCAAATATATGCGATGATTGCAGAAAAATTCTCTTAAAATCCCAGTTGCTGAGTATTCTTTTTTTCTAGCATTGCTTGTTTGGCATGTTCCCGAAATGAGACCTCCTCTTTTCCTCGCGACTACTATCTTTCATCCTCCTTCGTTTGTCTCGCAGATATAATATCTTTCCAAGCGATGCTTTCTTTCCCTATCTAACGTTTCAGTATTCTCACATTCAAGGAACCGAGCATATACACATCCTATTCTATATTTTGCCTCCAGCTTGCACTTCTAAGTGTAGTAGACTACTTTTCTGACTAGTAGGACAGATACATGTAAAAAATTACTTTTGTGAAGAATAATGGTCTCCTTGCCTTTCCCCTTGCTTACGTCGCCTCCACCATTATATCCTTACGGATTTACTTCTCACATGCCTGTGTGCGTATGCATGCATTCTATATTGTGTACATAATGTCTAATAGTGCTAATATTTGGCTCTGCCACTATACTTATACTTCTTGAAACAAACACCATATTCGGCAAGTTATTTTTCGTTGCAGCGGACAAAAAGTTTCGTATTTTATTCACATAATATGTTTATCCTTCCTTCCATCCATTCTTCTTTCAGTCGAAGGAGTACCAGTGAACACTTTTTTATAATCCACTTGGGATTCTTTCCAATAATTTCCTATCAGGATAATGGCAATGAGAAATTACTCTGTTTCACTCCTGCTATTCTTTTTATAACAAAACGTACATTGCTCGCTAAGCACCGTCATCATCAGGGCAAGCGAATATGTACGCATAGGAGCATTATATTATGTACATTCGGTTCATTGCCGGCGAGACACAAGAGTGATCAAAATCTCTCTGGTGTGTATTATATTACCTACTTGTATGTACAAATGTGTGTGTACTTGTGTGCACCACCGAAGAAATATTACGAACCCATGAAGATCTATGATGATGAAGCTTCTTCGGCAAAAAAAAGAGAGAATCCTTTTGCAGCTGTTAGTAATACTCGCACTGGATTCACTTTAAAAGTGCGCTACAATGGTTTACTACTAGTACTTATTTGGCATGCTTTTGGTATCAACATTTCTTTCATCTTACTGATGTGAGATTATTATGGTGCTGCTGACTTTTTCATAGTTTTTTTTCTTTATCCAACCACGGAAAAATATAAAAATAATAATACGCAAGCACGTCATAACAAGGTTATATCATTACGATGATATATAATGTGCACACAACATACCTATATTTTTCGTGTGCGTGTGTGTTAAAAAACAAGTCCATTTCTCTATTCATTTGTTGTTCACTTGACTTTATATAAAATATCTTGGAGTATGATTAGTTTAATGCATGAAAATATGGAGTGGTCAAAGAAAGCTTTGGGTGAATATATATAGAGATATTAGATAATAGTAATTTTAGCAGAAAATAGAGAGCATATATCGTGTGTAGGCATATATAGTTTGCATGAATATACATTTCCACTTTAATAAGCTATGATACCATTTTCTCCTTCCTTATGCCTTTCCTTTTTTATATCATTTCTCGTCGTTTCGGAATGAATGCATTTTTATACACCACATCGCTGCGAGACAGGTTCGATCCGCCCATTTCACATTTTGCGATTACGCTCTCTGCCACCAAATGTATAGGTGGGTAGATAGATACATAAAGCCGAAAGCTATAACTACCATTGCCAACGTTGTCGATACATTATTATTTCATATAAAACGCCGAAAACTATAAAGGTTTCGAAAGGAGCTCCTGCTATTGAATGGACACTCTGTCTACTTTAATCTCAAACTTGTGGCGTGGCGACTGTGGCTACAGAATATAACAAATGCCAACAAATGCCTCAACAGCAGCAGCGTTTGCACTTTTGGATTAAGTAATACATCAACGCGCCCTCTCTATAGTGTATATTTTTTCACACAAAAACATATAATATATACATACAGCGAAGGGGCTAAAGATGAACAATAACAATCAGCAACGTCATCATCATTTTCACTTGTATTGAAAGGGGTTGCATACAATCACAAGTTACAACTCAATCACAATTTGAAGTCGATCCCGCACGTAATGCAATAATTTATGTGAGCAGCTGTATAGGTGTAATTTTATTACCTATTGATGATGATTATTATTATTGGTGGCACATTAAGATATGCACGATTAGATTGTAATTGTTATTTCTTAATTACTTTTGTAAGCCATAACTTTACTGTACTATAAATTCCTTTATCCTAAAAATAAGACGATTGCTATTCATCTAAAAAAATATATTCCTACTCTTTGACAAAAATGTTCACCTAATTTGTATGCAAACCTTGCTATACTTTATTATCTTCACACTTAATTTTTAGCCACGATTAGCGTAAAACATGACATGTTTTGCATTAAACTGATGAATTACTGTAAGTAAATTCAAATGGTGCATATTTCCTATTTAAAATATTTTAGATGCCCTTCCACAAATCCAACGTTAGACGCAAGACGCGTAATTGACTGCTTGAATTAAAGGTTGACCTTTCTATCGAAAGTTTCAAAACTGCATAATTTTTTGCCAATTTAGTTTTTCTTGCTGAAAAGTCGTGAAATGTAATAAAGAAAAATAGCAAATCGTTCTTAGTGTCAGCAACAAACGCTCATCGTCTACAATGTTGCATTTTTTGATGAAAGGTTTTTCGTTTTTCGCCCGTACTCCACCTGATTGTCATGAATTCAGTTTTTAAAGTACCACCAACCAAACTAACCATGATTGAGTAAATAAACGATGAAATATCGAACAGGTTTCTTCTTATCTTTCTCATTTTTCAACTATGTATTTTTACATGCAACGAGTTATTTTCTTAAAGGGGTGAAATGCAGACTACCTATATGATGTTGGAAATTCACGAATAATGGATTGCGAGTGATACGATAGTTTCATGCTATTATAATAATGTATCGGTAAGCTTACATGTTTTTATAATTTTATTATGTATATTCTACAATCATTAAAAATCATCAACAGCATTTTCCTCACAATATCATTCCAATAATGAAAATCACTCGTTCGGTAATTTTCAAGATATTATACTGCTCGTTTAATACTCAGGTTCAGGTGCCAACAGTTTCTGATTTGCTTTTCGATTAATATTTTTTCTCTCAACTGAGTCAAGTATTAAAGTAGAAGTTCACATCACAATATGGCAGCCTGCAGAACTACAATCTTGCATACCTAACGTAACCTAATCTGTTCAAGGAGCTATTGTTCATTTTGGCTGTTTGATGATGGCCACAAGATGCGGTTTGGTGCCAGAGGAAATAGTAACCAGGTTTTTTTTCTTGTACGCAAGTTTACTATGTTTCTATGTATGCACTTGCTTTGAAGGCAGGTGTAAACGTTATAAAAAACATTTCTCTGTTCGCATCTCTTGAATAAATCCTATATATTTCTTCTTTTTGTCCTGATTGTTTTGTCCTGGTTGGTTGTACGTACATGAGTCAGTGTATGTACACCAGTAATAACTCAGTTGCCTGTCAAGTAATTTATCTTTCGACCAAGTCAGCTACGACGAAAGACGACAAGCGAACATGCGTGTTTGTATTTTTTTTCTCAAAGATTTTCTTTCTACACGATGATGATAGTGTAGAGAAATAAGTACATGCAAAAGCAATTCAAAGATTTTTTCAGTTTGTTCAGATATAAAAAGATTGCCAGGCCGAAGTGTACGCACGTATTACTTACCCAAACAATCTGCAAAAGTCTTCTGATGTTTTAGGAAAATAAGCATGCATGTTAGACTTTTTAACGAGGTTAATCATGACGATCATGATCATCGCTAGACACATGTATGCTTTTAGACGTGAGAGATAAGCCTGATTTTTTAAAAATCCGTGCTATTTTACAGGTTAAACTACTCAAATCTCAAAAATGTCAAATTATATGGTATACAGTCGTATTGTAATAGTACTATGCATACAAAGATTGCATTTTGAAGGTATTTGAATCTCATTAAGTCCACGTTTGTCTGAGAAAGTATTTTCTTTCAGTATAAAGCTCAACGAGAAAGAATGTTTTTGATCAAATTGCTTATCTTCTCTACTCTATAGTCAGTTAGTTCTATAGTGCATGGCTAGTCAAGATTATAGTTCGTTATCCTATATAATAGGTAATCTTCATATTTTCTTTAAACTCTAAGATGGTATGCAGCTGTACCCTGTCAATAAATGGGTCCAGTGACGCGTTTTGAGTTTTCAAAACCCTGAGAAAAGAGATCACATACTTTTTCGTTTTCTTTGCTCTTCCTCCTCTTCATATTATTTGAAAGGAAGTTAGCTGTCATGAGAGACTTAAAGGGAAAAAGTAACTAAATGCACATGATTTTCATGAAGACTCAAGATTCAGAGAAGAAATGATTATATGGCAATGGTTAGTGCAGTGCAGTAGTATTCATGGACAACAAGGCTCCAAGCAGTGCGCAACTAAATTATTGTAGAAACTCTGGTTGAAATAATATGGGAAAAGCAGTAGAAAGAGTTAAAGCTTATGAGATATAAATATTTCATCTAAGCCTCCGCCCCGACCAACCGTGCGTGGCCACCGTCACCGCTGCTGCTTTTGCTTCTCTTCTTGTACATTTTCCTTCCTGTGATATTGCAATATTATTACTACAAACTATATAGTTCACTTTTCCTTTGCTTTTTTACTCCTCACAACAACACACAAGCAGCCGCCGCCATCCCAAAAGTATTTCTTCATTTTGATTGTACTGTTGTACATATGGTTGCAATCTGAAAATGCATGCATCACAAACACACGAAAAGGCAGCGACGGAAAATACTGAGAGTAAAGTTTGGTATTTCTCTATGCTTCCCTCTCACATAGGGTGACTTATTACCATTCTAGCAAAAGCGTATATTTAACTGAACAGTATATTATGCACGGTGACAGTTTCAAAACTCCGAGAATTATGACAGTTTTTCTCGTGATGCATGGTTGGTTGCTGTTGTTGCTACTGCAGAAAGTTTTATTTTTACTTTGTATTTTGTGCCTTCTTGAATCGTCGGTCTCTGGTTTGCGTTTACTAGAAGTAAGTAGAGCTGAGCCAGCAGCCATGTAAAGATAATTTCAATGCACACTCTAGAGGAGCTTGAATGAGAAAAAAAAGAAAATTAGAGGAAGAAAGTTTCCCTGCCTGATGTTTACGTTTTTGGAGTCATGCTACTCGAGATTTAACTGTAGTGCAAGTCAACGGAGAGAAACAACATGCTTTCATGGCATTTCATATTATAGGACAACGGGTACACGCTAGACTAAAAAAATGGATTATCTTAATTCATAGCTTGTTATTTTTTCTCATGGCCATTTTTTCTCTTGTGTAATGAATGGGTTTATAATAAATACTATAATTTGACACGGGCCTTGATTGAGTTGTTAGTATTTTTACAAAGGGAATTATTTTGCTTTCTTTTTTTAGTACGTGTGATACTCTGTAAACAAGAAAACGTAGGAGTTAAATCACAGAATTGCATGTTTTATTTTTCTAACGTGGAAACTTTCTACTACTGTTGTAAGTTACAAAGCAAATCGTTTCTTCGGTGAACCAAAATCTTTGAGATAAAAATGATTATTCTTGTCGGATTTTTCATTCAAGTCGCGTACTTTCAGAACCCATGTGAATGAATAGTTTATAGTGGCTTAGACAAAAAAAATAGCTTTTCCAGTAAAAATATCGAATAAATTACAAACTAATTTTTGAGACAATGGTGGAAAATAATATGTGAAGTTGAAATGATGAATTTCGTTTTCCTTCTAATTTTCATGAAATCCACAATAAATCCAAGCTAACCAATAAGCTTCATTGCCTGTCCCAATCTATTTAATACAGTCTCACAATTGCCACATTTCCCATGTTAATAAATTAAATTCGAATAAATCCACCAGGTACTGCCAGATATAGAGTAGCGTGTGCACAACATGTGGCACTTGCCCATGAATGTAATCTTTTTTCTGTAAAAGCAGCACAAAAATAAGATATTCGTTTACGATTCGATACTCTTGGTTATATGAAAACACATTAAGAACAAGACGACAAATTTTTCTTCTTCGTCGATCCAACTTAATTTGTTATGTGTAGGATGCCAACGTATAAATAAAATACCTTAGCGGAATAAGGTAATCCTAGAAGAAGGGGAGGAAATTCACTGAAAAGAACTAACTACATAAGCTGAAAAACGGTATGCGTATATGATGGTTGGAAATTTCGTTTAAAGGGCTGCCATGCATTAAATGAAACACATTATAGTGAGTGAGTAAATCCCCGAAAAAAAACGAGAAAGCAGAAGGGAAAATGAATAACTCAAGGGAAAACAGTCTTAGACAGATGGATTGCATGCTACGGTTTTCTCATGTGCGAAAACAAAAAGTCTTATATATTTTTATAGGATTTTATTTTGATTGGATTGAATGTTTTTTTCTTGTTGGTTGGTTGTAAGTCGGCCTGGAAAAGTATAGTTTCAGATATCTTACGGACTGCATAAAGAACATAGGATTAGCATGATTTCTCGAAGCTCAATGCTATAAAAATGCTTCGTAGTAGTTAGGTCGAGGTTTCTTATTTTCAGTCCACGGCGCAGTCCACATTTCTATAAAATATATGACCATCTATATAAATCTACGAACTAACAAAGTATGTGTAGAAGTAAAAGAGAGGGTAAAAGAATGAAAGAAATAACAAGGTAAATTTTCTGATAAACTCCTAGTTTACCGTTTTCCTCTCGCGATTGGATAAGTTAGTCCGAGCTGTCGTCTTAACTCTTGTTCCTCAAGCCATTCGTCTTCGTCGGGAATGTCTAGTTTTGTGCATTTACCACCTAAATACCATTTTTTTCTCCTGAGTAGAGTATAACGAAGTAAGGGAGCAGGCAGTGAGGGAAGTAACGAAACAAACGGAAGGAAAAGCAAGTAAACCGGCAAGCAAGAGAGATTCAACTCTATGAAGTTTTTTTTTGTCTAAAGAGTTCAGACTTGATTACAAAAAGAATAGGCAAGTCGAGCAAAAAAGCTTCCAATGCTAGAAAACTTCTTGACTAATTTCTTGTCCTAGAAAATATCACCTAAACCTAAGATGTAACATGCTAAATTTGTGGAATACCGAATAAGAAATGTCTTTTCTTGTAACTTTGTCTGTGACAAAGACAACACGCATGTAATGTATCAATGTTTTTTTTCCTCTTGACAAAATATATCTGAGGAATGAAACCACCATAGGCATTCAAAGTAGTTATGTTCTCTAAATTAAGCAACCGTAACAGTATGCAAATACGTAGAGATTTTACAAGTTATTGACATGCGTTGTGAATGCTAATAATATTATAAAGGTTGATGACAAATAACATTGAAAACCTTCCATTTTGCTGTGAAATTTGCGGTTGTTAGCACATGTTCTTTGAAATTATTTTAATTTGGTTTTATGTTTGTTTACTCTGTTTTTAGGTGCAAATGGACTAAGACGTCGTGGTCGTCAGACGTATACCCGCTACCAAACACTGGAGTTGGAGAAGGAGTTCCACACAAACCACTACCTAACGAGAAGAAGGCGGATAGAGATGGCCCATGCCCTTTGTCTCACAGAACGACAAATCAAAATCTGGTTCCAGAATCGAAGGATGAAACTTAAGAAAGAGATTCAAGCCATCAAGGAGCTGAATGAACAAGAGAAACAAGCCCAAGCTGCCAAGGCTGTTCTTCATGGCGTTGATGGCCAAAACTAACAGGCTACTTTATAGGGATGAAGTTTTAATATAATATATACTGTGTAATATTAGTTATATTATGTACATAATTATAATATACGTACTACGTACATACATACATTAAACCCGATGGCAGAAAAGAGATTTTTTGTCTGCAAAAGAAATATTTAAAGAAACTCAAGGAACAACAGCAAACAAAAAAGCATGTACACATGCAAATACGTACATCTATATGTTTAAAATAATTATCTCTAAAGAAAAGTTCCATTTAAATTGAAACTTAGCACGAAAAATATTTACGATACTACAGATTAAAAAAAAAGTACGATAGAAAATTTTTGTAGAAGAAAGGAATGCAAAAACAAACTTTTAAAAATTTAAGTTTTTCATTTCTGATAACATGAAAGCAGTAATTTTATCAATTACGATAACAATAATGGTAAAAAGTATCGGATTTATGTGTGTGTTTGTAAACTGTAAATATTGAAATTATTGTATTATTATTACGTAGCAGCTAAATCATTAGTACGAGTATTTTTAGCGTGGTTAGTACACAAAAATAACGTCTTCTTAATGAGCATTGATCTACATTTAAATAATCTGTAAAAGGTAATTTTATTATATTCTATAATAAGTAGGTCTATTGTTATTCATGATGAACAAACCAAAAATGATAATTTTTTCTCATGTATGAATATATGGGAAGGAATGATTTTTTCAATCAATATTATAAGTATTTAAAAACGAAACATTTTTTGTGTGTAAAGTGTATACCACATATATATTATGTAAAGAGAGGGTATGCATGAGGTTATTTAGGAAATTTTTAATCACCTTGTTAAGATGATGGTGTGATGTACTTTCAAAAAATAATGTCATAAAGATATAAATAGTGCGACGAGATCTATACTGCTGTAACCGCCATGTTTATTGCTATCGAAGAAAGCTACCCACGCAGCACGACGCGGATACATTTTATGCTCCTTCCGGACATGCACGACGAAACGGCGTAATTTTGGTGGTACTCCTCCATCATCGCACACACTCTATTACTATTACTCCTACTTATTCACAAAATATACTTAACTTACTACTCTACAGAATTATATATTATTTTACTTTTTTGATGATGATAAAAAGTTTGTAATAGATTGTATGTGTACTACTTACAAGTGTGAGCAAAAATGATTCTCTTCTTCCTTTCTTCTTTTACCAGTTCACAGACGTTACAAAAAGGTGTGTTAGTTGGAGAAAGATGAACGTTTAGATATAATATAATAAGTTATTATAATTAAAATATGCATCCTATTGGCAGAAATTATTTAATCGTTGCAAAACTAATGGTTTAAAGTTTTATAAGTATAGGCACGATATGTATGTATGTTGTACTACAGAGTTGATTGTTATGTAAATGATTGATGATTACAACTACGAAAAATATTGTCGTAAACTTTGTATGTAGTAGAGAAAGTTCAGTAGAAAGTTAAATTGAGACATTAGCGTACGTACTAATTCTGCAAAGAATTTTTAAGTTCCTGCCATCAACTACGGTTAATCAACGGTATGTTTAGTAACTGCATATTTCTCCAATTTCTTCAACCAGCCTGTCTTTAAAAACTAGAAAAATCAGTCTTCTCTTCTGAACACTTGTGGACTCCACTTTTCTCAAGACGAAACAACAAACTACTAAAACATGGACATTGTATCTTCATCTGACTTTAAATGGTAAGTAGTATTCTATGTTAACTTTTATACAATGTAAATTCATAAGTTAGAACTGGATTTGACATGGAATGCATGAAGCTTGTACTAGGAAATATGAGTAGTTTTTGCAAAGAAAAATATTGTGCACACTCAGACAAACATTTAAAAATCAAGTTCAAAAGGTATGAAAACAGACTTCCTAGGATTTTTGCTTGCAGAAATGCATTTTTTATGTCTGTGTTAGTGTTAGCAATATATACATATATTATGCATACACGTACAGAGAGTTAGATATAAAAAAACTATTTTTTTCCAGTGATGGTACAAGGCTACCATCATCATGTTCATAATCCTGTTTCTGCACGGTTGATAGAGCCGTTTAAAAAGGAGTAAAAGTCGGGGTGTAAGTGATTTGAGTACGTTGTAAATGCCACATAACCATTTTCATGAGTATAATTTTTGTCGGCGAGGATAAAACATATTACATGTATAAAAACGGCTGCCTTTGCTCTTTTTTCTGTATTCCAATAGTCTTGGCACTATTACTCTGACATTCTATCTGGGATGTATAAAATAACAGACTCATATAATATGCTCTCCTCGTGCTTCTATGCATTTGAGCTTGATAGGGATGGTGGTGGTAGTGCAAGCAAAAAATAGCAAAACATAATATTTTGAAGAAGACATGGCAATACAAGTAGTAGCAGCATGGCAGTGGTAATGGTAGTAAAAGTGATACAAAGTTGCGTTCTTGATGCACATGTTTTGTTGTTGGTGACTTGTCTTGTCTGGTGGTAGGAAAGTACTTTAAGAAATTGATGTTATGTTATGGCGGTGCTGCTAGTAATGTTCTTTCTCTCTATATAACTATTACACTGGTTTTTATACGATGTTATTATTCGGGCATGTTTCCCCTACAATACTATATATACGCCTATATATGAGTGTAGTAGTCTGAATATTCCTTTTCCCTGAACAGCACCGAAATAGTCTATGGGAGACTTCATGTATCACTTCCCAATATAAGAACGCACAGATCTTCAACTTTGCATCCGCTCTTTCCATCTTCTCGGCGAAACGGCCTTACACTTTTGCTAGCACCGAGTGAACAGGGATTCAGTGTGCATTTTGCCTTGTGTCGGCCGACCTTTTATTTTATGATTACGATGCGATGTGGCATCACATTTTCAAAACCTCAACATGAGCCAATATAGTAATGCCACTAAACCAAACCAACACCACTAGGTTTACATAGGTACACAAGATATTATAGTACTATCTACTATTGTTTAGTACACATCTTCCCTTTTGAACATGTAAAGCCAAAGAAGGAGATGGGCAGGTTGAATGCATTATTATTGTGACCATTATTACATACAATGAAGAATGCATAGTATGTACAACCAACCCGGGACTACCGGCAAAAAGGCAATTCCTATAAACTCGTGTCGTTTCATGTGTTCTGGTGACTGTTTTTTGCTTGAAGCAAAGTTTCGCAAACTATCATTATACCTACGCACACACACTACGTTTTTAGATGTCATGAGCAGGCACATGAAAAGTGCTTCTGTAACAAACGCAAAGAGTCCCCCGTGACTTCTTATGCTACCGCTTAAAATGATGTTACAAAGACGTTTACAAATGTAGTGCAAAAAGAAAAGGAAGGAAAAGTGTGTAAAGTACCAAAAGCTCAGCAGAAATTCAAAAGTAAAAAAAATGTCAGCTTCCTCGGAGAGTCCCATCCAAGAATCTCTGGTTTTCCGTCTGGTATAGAGCTTACGTATTATGTGGAATGCCCTGTTTTTCCCGTTTAGTAGCGTTCATTCAGTCAGTGACGAGCAAAGTCAAGACAGGCTTTTACTCTAGACGTCTACATGGCAGTGCAAATCTCTCTCGAATTGCTTGCCTCTTCTTTCCACTGCCACGTCTATTTAAGTGAGATTTTCTTTCATGGAGGAGGTTTTACTATATTTTTACTGGCAATAAACTTGATTGACTATGTAAACAAGTTGTAAAATGAGTAATCAAACTTTTCATTCCCCTTCACCCCAGTTCGTGCACTAACACTGCCATAATAATATTTCTCTTTCTGCACTTGTTCTTTCATTCCTTCATTCCATATCTAAAACGGTAGGGCATTTACAATATCTTGGTATTATATATGGCACATGCATATAAGTACATCCACACACTCATGAAGTTTATAAAGTAGTTAGCTACCATTCTTAAGATTGCAAAATGATGATGATGATCTCTTTTATGACTCCTTCAAATTGAATGCCGCTTTGAGTGGTCTTGTGTTTTGTGGTGGTAGTAAACGTAGTAGAAGATGTGCTACTGCTAAATGTTTTATTTATGGAATTGTTACTCAATCGAGTCGTAATGTGAGATATGTAGTAGTGATGCATCCATTTATACATGCAAACCCATACTTTTCGTGGCCACAACGAAAAGCTTTTTACACGCCTCACTGAATTTGACTAGGCATAAATTGCAAATTGTTTTTATCACTTGAGCTGCTATCGTATTACACACTTTATGGATTGGTTATCGCTAATTGACACTAATTAGCTATTTAGTGCGCCATTAAATTCTTTAGAATGCACAGAGATAAAATTAATGCTGAAGATCAATATACAATGTGCTCACACTATCTGTTTAAAATGAATAAAGCAAAAGCTGTGTGATATGAGAAGGTTTTGGACAAGTACTTGGAAGAAGATAAAATAAAATAAGACATTATATGCATCTCTAAAAAGTAAGCAAGAGGAGAAAGAGATGGCAGTATGGTAGTCCGTCGCCAGATCTTCAGACTTCTTTACGCACTTACATCCATACTAAATCGTATATAGGCAATATACTTGTTTTACCAACACACATTTATTAGTGTGCGTACGTATTACGTACAATGTACTTCATTTTAGATAAAGAAAAAACATCCTTGCTGCCATCTGAATTTACATCGATAATACCTCAACCCCGCTGACTAGTTTATGAACTTCTCACAGGAACGTAATGCTCATTTCAGTTCAAATTCCACAAATGGTAAACATGAACTAACATTTTGATTCACTTTTCTATGAACAACTGTCCTCAAAAGAGATTCATGATAGATTAGATTATCTTATAAAAATTAAGACGATTATCATGATTATTAGAACAATTAAACGAATGGAAGCATTAGACGTAAGAAAATTGTAATTTCAATGCTCTTCCTTTCCTTCTCCAGCAATGTTCTGATTGAGAGTGCAATGTACTACGTGCCTGAGAATAGGTGGGTACAAACCGGATAAATGGGAGTTTTCTTGTGAAATGCAATCGCGTAGGAATACACATTACGTCGGCAATATTAATGACGTAATAACTTTTCCAGTATATCCTGTGTCTTATGTTTTAGTACCCTTCAATGAAAATTTTACGAGGTGTTATGTTATGTGAGCTGAATGTATTACATATCACATAACATTGTAGATGAACATTGTAGAGTGGTGGTAACGTACTCACTTCATGTACGTAACACGAGTGAAATTTTATTATGCAAGTTATGTTGTGTAAAAAAAGTATACCGGTATACTTTGTAAACTGTTTCATGCTTTTCTTGTGATGTAGGTATGTTTACACTATTATAACTGCCAAACCAACAAATAATAATAATAATGCATAAAGAGACCTCGTTCATCCGTTTTACCAGAGTAATATAGAAGCACATTACATATCTATATCTCGAGCAAACCGCATATATAAACGAAGTCAGTTTTACTTTCAGCAGTAGTCGCTCAGAGATTTTATCATTGTTTATGAGCAAAAACGGCCATAAATGTAACAATAAAGTTTTACTAATATGCCCGTGAGAGTGAAACACTGATAATGTGCTTACGGTGCCACAAATACGAGATAATACAAGTCGAAAATTGGTTCTACATAAAAACATTGCGTTATTACAAATGCATACTGTTATTAAATATCTGTGCATCACATTATTAAATCGCACTTCACTGTTACAACTTTTTGGCAAAAGCTTTTGTGTTTTGCTATCAGAGATCAAATCAGATAATGAAAATTTCAAAACTACTAAAATACACGATACGAAATGCTTTTGCGTTTCCACAAGTGCAAGCAGCAATTGGAGTTATTTCTAGGAACAAGACATTTCGGCCAGACAACAACATCATTGCATCACGCATTCAAACTACATCATATAACTTTAATCCGAGCAGTTTTTATAGCTCTTTTATTGTTACACTTGACATTTAAAGACTAATCAAATTATGTTGTTTTGTTTGTGTTACAGGTTGCAAATTTTCCCTTGGCCTTGGCTACTTTCACTTCCTTCGTTTGACTTGCTCTTCACTTTTCACCGGTTCGTCAGAAGTTTTTTTGCCTGTGTATCTTTGTTATGTGTATTTACATAATGCATTCACCGAATTGACACAACAAGATAGAGTCCAGGTAATTTGAGTTACTATATAATGACCTTCTATATTGGAATTTTCTTTAACAGCATGTTCTTGTGTAATCTTACTATAAAAACTAGACTCGATAAGTAAGAAAAAGTGACATGTACCTCTCGTGGTCATTTGTTGACGAGCAGAGATATAATTATTCATGCAGCAGCAAAAACTTAATATTATGTATTTAAACAGTGTGAGATAAATGTACTACTACTACTTTAAAGCTACTACAGTTTTCTTAGGAATGCAAGAACCTATATTAACACTAAATGTTTTGCAACCACATGCACAACAAATATATGAAAACGGATGAAATATTCTGAACCAACAGTATACGATAAAAATATACGACTTCTATTTATATTATTATTGCTGTTATTAATAGATATGATCACAACAATGATATGAAATGGTTACTAGTGTCTATAAAATAAGGTAATTAAAAATGCGAACAAGAGAAACTAATTTTTGTTATATGTAATTTATTTTTTAAATACCAACGAGTTCCCAAATTTGGAACAGGAAATGCATAATTATTTATTGGTTTAAACAAAAGTGATCTATGATTTATTAAAAGATGTAATACGCATGATAAAGGACTCTCAAAATTTTTAAAACTTGTTAAAAATGTAGTACAATGTAGGCAGATTTGTTTTTCAAAAAAATGAAGATAACTTAACCAATTGCAGACATTTTTCACAACTTTGGTTTGCATTAAAAAACGTATAGAGAAAAAGATAAAAACGGCAATCGTATATTTGTAACCCGGTCAGGTTCTCTAGAAAATCAAATATGTATTCAATAGCTTTATAAAACCTAACTACAATTGTATATTTCCGCTAGAAAAGAATTCTTTTTTCAGTCAATGACATAACTACTACTTCACAACTTATATAGGATAAGTGACAAAACCAAAATGAAATGTACGTATACGGTAATGTGGATACCAGTGCTTATTAAAAAACTTTATTAAGTAATAGCTAATTTAAAAGAAATTATTAACAGACAAATAGTAGTGTGTAAGAGAATGAATTTTTAGGTATTTAAATGGTTAGCGTAAAATATTATTCTAAACAAAGCAGTAGATAAAATTGTCAGTTAAACATGTACTTATAAGAGCATTGTACAGATTGCAGAATCTATTGTCAGAAAGGTCATCAAAACTCTCTCCAATCTTTTCTCACTCTCAAATTCAAGTGGTCAATTCTTTCTGGCAAAGCTACCTATTTCTTTCCTACAACTCTTTTCAGTAGCAAGCAGTTTAATTGGTTTATGGGCTTAACCCTTCAAAAGGATGGAAATGTGTTATATTATGGTCGCAAGCTAAACTTAGATGTTATTGGTGTAACTCAGATTTAGTCCCACCTCTCACATTTGATAATGATTATACTTTTGTTCACACTCCCCTTTCCCCATACTGAGTTGATTATTTGCTTCTATATTTTTTAACTGTACTTGCTTTTGCTGTTTTTATTTAAACTGACTATTTTCTGTTCACACTTGTGTTTGTAGTGTCACCTTAAAATAAAGTAGTCTGTTGACTCATCCGAATTCAAAAGGGGCAATATATAGACAACCTTCTATACACATATATAAGTAAAACAATTTTTATATCATTTAAATTTTTGTTATGTATTTTGACCTAGTAACTTTTAGTTTTTGGTATACGATATGAGAATATGAGTTTACAAATATGAATGGAAATCCTGTGAAAATTGCATTTTTAGATGATTGATACTGGAATGCAAATGTATACGAGTACGTCTCTAGGTCCCACTTACAGTAACCCTCGAGCGTACAAACTTCTCAGTGTGTTGGATTCATAAATAAGCCTACCATCGTGGTTCGTTCATAATACTATTTGAAGTATTTACTCAAAATTAAGTCCGTAATTAACATATTAATAAATTTATAATCTCCATTCTGTAACTTTGGAATCTCAAGCCAAAAATTTGACTTTGTAGCATTTAAATTAAAGCATAAGAAACGTTATTTCCGTTTAAAATTTTCAAAATCCTCCAACTAATACTATAACAGCAAAATAGGACAAAAATTCTTAGTTTCAAAAGAGCTACTTGGGTATATGAATCCATTACACATAATGATACCATTTAAAATATGAGCATTACCATTTTTATTTAGCATTATTGCACAAGATGTATCATATAGAAAATCATCTTCCGGTAATTATTTGTTCACGTAACACTGTATACGATTTTTTGTTAGTGCTATAATATAATCAATATTAGTTGTTTTTTTCACAAACTTGTGTTACTTCCCACGTGAAACATTTAAGCTTTATTTTATTCTTGTATTTAAAAAATCTTAGACAGATCCTAAGTACATGCAAAAAATGATATAATAACCAACGTATACGTAAAATATATACCATATATAAACTCTAAAAAACACTACGAAGCTGTATTTGATAGGTAGGAACAAGCTGACACAATAACAATCAAATATTATTGTTATCGTGTGAATTCACAACAAACAAAACCGTATACTATAACGATTATTTTTATTGTACGATTTAATGTAATTTAAAGGGTAAAATACAATTTATTACTTGTACACAATTAAGTTTTCCAGGTTGTATCGAAAATTTGTAATAATTATTAATTATGACTATTAAAGTATATAGCATTGTTATGATTATCGTTGTTGTTACAATTTATTTTGTAGATGATGTATTGCCACACACGAATGATCTTTTACGGTGTTTTGAAATACTACTACGGAAAGAACCATACATATAATATGTGAGAATTTTAAAACGAATATTAATGAACATCAAAATAAAAATGAGAGAAGGATGACTTTTATGATGTGTAATACTAGTAATATAGTAAATACTACTACTGTAATACATTACATTCATAATGGTAAAAAATAAACTTCTATTACAAGGATTCTTACATTATATATACTATAATATGCGATTACAACATACCGTTAAATGTATTGTACTGTGAACTGTGACTTTTGACTGTATGATGTCTGATTTAATGGATTCCCATTAAAACTTGTAGAAAATATGAAAATATCCGTGCGTTTATATTCGTTCATTGATTAATTTGAATTTGAAGCTTTGCATCATGGTTTACATTCATCAGTAACATTAAAGTAGTGGCATATAGTAAAACATTATCATAAAACATTTTACTACTTATTTGCAAACTCCTTATTGCCATTTAAGAAGAAAGCAAGTTCTGCTTTGCTCTGCCACTGAAATTGCGATGTGATTCACAATAACAGCATTGAAATGCTCAAGGAAACGAAAGAGCATCAAACAAGACGAGTGCTATGCTGCTGCCGTCCTTTCTAGTACGCGTGAACTAGAGGATCCCAACTGGGAACGGAAGAAAACAACAGGGGACGCCTACCTTTGGGGTAGCGAGAGCACGGAGGAACGTGAACGAGTTCTCTTGCTCTCCTCTCGGTCTGCAGAGCAATGCAGCGTTGCCAGCTCTACTCTCAGAGCTGTGGCGTATGCTTTAGCGTAGCTAAAGTGGGAGAGAGTGCTGCTGTAGAAGAAGGGGAGAAGCAGAGTATTCCTACGCTCCATTCACCACTTTCTCTGCCTTATAAATACGCACCAATGGTATCAGGCTTGAGCTTTATGAGTCATTTATTGGTGATAATAACACGTTACTGTCATGAAGGTAATAACAACCTGAGATTTACTTCATCAAGTCTGACAAGTGCATTCTAAATGGCATTTGGCATGCCCACATCCTTGCATGCGTGCGTACATACATGTATATATTTTTTTATAAGGCTCATATTATTACGTAATACTCAAGAACATTAAAACACGTATATTTATATACTTTTGATTTTTGATACTTCATAAATTAGTGTAAACAATTGTTTTAAGTGAAACTTTTCTTTCTATTGGACATAATACATAAATGCAGTCTTATATTCTATAAAAATGTGTAGAAATAATTTAAATTGACAAAACAGGTGTATATTGACAGTTTTCTTTAACATTCAAGTACATTAAAGACTTCACTTTAAAAGGATAACACATCGACGCTCATTCCAACTAACCCAGTGATTTAACACGCATAGTTGAAAGACAAACTCTGATTGCATAACTTTGATATGAAAATGGCATTCAATTGAATCATCCAATATCACAGGCACATTTAAATTACATTTTTGACATAACCGAATATTTTATATTACATTTAAATACATAAAACATAGCATCTTAAAAATAAATCCACAAAACAGTAAAGTAAGTGATCCTGTTTCCATCAAAAACGTAAAGCCTCCTCCTTCTCCTCTCTAAACTTTTTTTTTCCGTTAGCCAACTATAGTTACCCCAATCCCCTTAAGGAATCCCCTCCCTCTCTCTCCCTTTCTCAATTTTTTTCCAAATCTAGAGGATCCAATAAGAAATAGCGAAGGAAGCAACTTTTTTCATCCGTTTTATTTTCGTAAGATTTATTTCTTTTTCGAAAAAACTCATTTTCTTCCATTCTCCTCTCAACCATTGCACACACACAAACGTACGACGACGAAGCTGGAAGAGTTACTATTTTCTCTTTTTAGCAGCGAATACCTCTCTCTTCATGCACTATGTATGTGTTAAAGCAGCAAAAAATCGTACAAGTTATATTAGTAAAGTGTGAGTGAAGAAGAAGAAGATTCTAAAAACTTGGAACTTTCTCCTTCAGTAACAAAAGCAAATGTACAAGAGAGTAAGTAAAGCAAGCAAAAAAGGTCTCTCTTTCAACTCGACTGAGCAAAGTAAGCAAGCAGAGCAGTAACAGCAGCAGGGAAAGAAAGATATGCTTGTCATGTGGACGTAAGAAAAAGATAGGAAATAGCAGCTCACTGAGCTTTTTCAAAAAACCATATACCGCCTTAGACGAGAACAGAGAGTTGAGTAAGTAGAAAAGTAAAAAGAAGTGGTTGGCAGAATGTTGAATCACAGCGGCAGCATGTAGCCAAGCAGAAGCAGTTTTTTCATTCTTCTTCTATCCACCGAGAGAGAGTTGCGACTTTGGAATTACGGAATCCCAAAAGAAGTTTTTGTCCTCAAAATGGATTCAAAGAAGACGTCGTCGAAAAGGAAGGAAGCAAAAAAAAGAAGAAAAACACATACACATCTCTCAGCTCACAATCATTTTATCCATATAAAAAGGACACGCATACTACATATAATGTATGTTTGCTTGCTCGCAAAAGATATTGTGTTTTCTTCTTAGCTTTTGCCTTGAAAAAAAAAATCATGCACACACACACAAGCAAAACACAAAGGAAAGCGCTGGAATAAGAATCGAGTTTCTATTCCCAAAGTCTAGTCTAGTCTGCAGGCAACTTCCGGCGGAGTATAGGGGCCTGTGAGTTGTTTAGATTAGGGAAAGTGCTCTGATGATGACTCTATCTTTTATACGAGCAGACTAGTCGTCTTACGACCGCATTCGCAGCTACTTAAAAGCAGTAAAAGTAGACGTATATTTACTACTAACTTAAAAAGTAGAGTAGTAACTCAAAAGGAAAAAAGTACAATGTAAGCAAACAAGTAGATACATATGAGCTACCCTACCATATCCCATATTCCTGCCACGTATATTCAGATCAAAAAGCTTATGTTCACAGCAACAAACACTTGTGAGGACGATGATGATAATACTCCTTCAGAGATGATGATCGTGATGATGATGATGATGAAGCGAAATGTACGGATGGAAAGTATGAATTGGATATAGGCATAGGACAGGAGGACCGAGCAACTTTCTTTTCTTGAAAGCTCTGAGTGAGTTTACGAAAATGTATGTACAACAATAATAACATCACAGCCACTTTTACAAGTGTGAGCAAAGCTACTACTTTTGCCACTACTTTTACTACAACTAGCAGACTACTATATATTATAATAATAAGATCTCCAATCTCCATACTATAGTTGCTATTGAGCATTCATTCCATTGAAAGTTGAAAAAGCCTATTCAAGTATACAAGTAGAAAAAATGGAAAGCATCGTGTCGTGGTAAAGCAAGGAAAGTAAGCTTCAGAGGAGAAAGAAAAAACGCCTTCATTTTCTTTATTTGACCCTTGAGTCTCATAAAAGCATTACTCCGTGACCAACAAAACGTGTTTTCAGAAATTTTATTTTTTCTGTTTCTCTTCTCCCTCCATTGTTGTTGTTATATTAGCTGTACACAAAGTCTGACATATGAACATTGCAACGACTTTAAGTAAGCACTTAAAAAACACCTTACATCCTCAAAAATATGCATGATAATGTGAAACAATGACGCAAACTGAAAATCTGAGCCACTAGAAATCAGTTCACTTTATCAAGGAGTAACGAATATAATTATTACCTACCTATTTTAAAAGAAGACTGGGTAATTAGATGCACTTTGAGCGGAATCATTAATTATATAAGGTACTTAATGATAAAGACAATCTGCTTTAAGACTGAATTAGGATTGAATTAACTAAACGTTACAAAACGCAGCTTAACCTTTTAGAACACCAAGTCAATAAATAAGAGTCAGAACCTTGGTCAACATCAACCGTTAACTTTTTTCAAATATCCGCAAATATATACATTAATTGCTGATTTTTTGTCATGCAGTTGTAAGTTTATTATGGAACCTAGTATTTGATTAGTAAATTGCTGTGTTGACTTTACAGTAATAGTGAGTGATAAAACACAATCATAATAAACCACTATAATTTTTCGATTAATTTTTCTTTAAATACATATACTATTTATACCCTACAAATGATGCACACATCTCATAATTTTTTATATATTTAGAATGAGAGTACAGCAGTGATAGTGCAGTGACATTAGAATCCAGCTATTATTTCTACACAAAATACTGAACGCACACATAGCTCTTGTCTGCTAGTTGCTATCCATCCTTATCAGGGGAACGCAGTCATGCATTGCGATGCGACAAAGGATTTTCGCTAATGCACTAAATCCTTGATAGATAGCTTGAATCTGGAGACCGAGAAAAAAAGATTTACAATTTTTAAAAGTATAGCATAGTGAATTTATGTGTAACATCAGCATAAGGGAACTGTGTATAGCCCTCTTTCTCTCCCTTGCTATTCATCTGCATTTTTTCCTCTTTTTTTTCTTGTTATCATTTACCGTGTGCATGTGATACACCTACTCATTGAACCATATCTCATGTAACAGACAGGCAAAATAAGTCAGTGCACTATCATCTCTGCTCCTATTACTTCCATCATTCCTCTGCCGATTTTCCCTACTACTACCACGCAGTATTCTCCTTGAAATCCCACGTACGTGTGTATGTAAAAGATTGTGTATAATTTTAGTGGGATAATGGTACTTGAACAAAAAAATACTAAAGGAAGAAGGAGTATTTTTCTGGAAAAGAAGCAGTCTAGAAGCGCAATGTAGAAAAGGCTTGAAGGAGACATACAACATGCACTGTTCATATTATCCATAAGACAAAGACAGATAGCTTGGGTGTAATAACTCAAAGACTCAAAGAAGAAGCTCTACCCTTTTGAGAAAAAGCAAGTTAAACAGACTAGAATGCTACATAGTGCAAACGTGAAAGAAGAAGAAAATGGGAGCTTTACTATGCTTCACTCATTCATACAAGCAATGAGAGGATTCACTAATGTTATTATGCAAAATGATGTATTTGTATGCGTAAATGTGAACTCCCAATCTACATGAGTTCATATACGATTTTTTCTAGAGAAATTTCAAGAGTTTATAGTTTGCTTGCATTTCGTTGGGCCTCGTTAGAATTTAAACTTTTTATCTATTTCATGTCACGTCTCTACAGAAAAAAGAAGAAAAAAGAATGAAAAAGTTGAAAAAGAATCTCAAAGTTAGCTGTTTTTTTTCTTCAGGAAGCAAACTGTCTATGGCTGGCACGCATTTTCCGTTCGTATTTTTCTCAGACAACAGAAGCATGAGTTGTCCTTTTGTAATCATATAGTATTTATAAATTTAATAATCTTAACATTTCCACTGCAAAGCTTATTTTTAGGGTTCTGTAATACAGTGTATTTGTAAAGCTGCATTTTACTAGACTCGAGTAATAATGATGAATGCGTGTGTAAGTAGGTTGGTGAATGTGTACATGTGAATACTTCATACTTCTTTCATGTATCTTGATGAAGAAAAGGTTGTAAGTATATAGATGTTTGTTTTTTAGATGCCAGCAGAATGAATCAGAATCCTAATGTAACCACATCGTTGAGAGGATTAAATTGCAGTATAAATTACCTTGCTAAAATTTATCTATATGCCTGAAGCCAGTACATTTCGGTCTGTAATGGAAGGTCTGAGGAAATCATGCGTTTCCATACTTCAAGGGGAAAACTTGCGTTGTGTCCAAATGTATATACCTATATGTTCAGTGTAGTCAATGTAGTACACACTTCCAAGCTTACATCTTTGCAGTATTTTCAATGTATATGCTGACTTCTGATATAGTGTCGAGTACCACATTCCGTAACAAAATGATGCACATTTCCCTATAAAAATCCAGGCCTATATTTTAATGCAATATGCACAGGCACAAGCTACAAGATAGATTTTGAGAGTGAACAACTTGATTAGAAATGGTCATCAAATTAACCTCTTACCTCATCAAAATATATCCGATCACATTCAATCCAATTAAGATGAAAGTACAATGTAGTGCTCTATAATATTTATTCTGGGTACATCATCATTGCAAACAGCCTACAACTACTACAATCACAAAAAATAAACATACTATACGCACCACACTAAAATGAGCATTCTCGTTTTTCCAGAAACTGAAAGGTATTGCTACCCTCAGACTTTCAAGCCTAAGGAAACACACAGCCATGAATGCATTTGCACATGAAAAAGCATTTGGTAATAAAATAAAGAACAAATTGATTCACTCATTCTGATTGCGAGATCTAGAAATAAAACAAAGAGCACAGGAGCTACTACTCCGCTTTACTCACTTCCCCTTGCCTTCCTTTGCACGATTCACTTGTTGTTTTGTGCCAGTACAAGAGAAAATTTAATGCGAACTATCACAAACGTGGCACTTTATGCTTCACCGGTATATCACAACGAAAGCGATTTTATTTCGGATTGAGGAGGTGTATATAAAGGAGACAATAATTTCTGGTTGAATGAATGCTCCCCTCTTCAATCAAATTGTAGTAGAATGAAGTACACTAATGCATGTACTACAAGAGCAACTACTTGCTCGGCTTTTGTGTTGCCACCACAAATGCAATATCACTGTTTGTAATCTGTTGGCTATTTTGTTGATTAAATCTGATGCAATGTGATAAACTTGCTACCATCCCTTCCACCGTAATATTTCCAATGGAAATTTAAAGCCACACTATATAAACGACACCACAACTGGGTTAGTACAAACAGCTTTTCAGATAATTTAATTTCGCCTGAGTGACTAGCTAATTGTTAATGTTTATTTATGTGTTTCGCGGCCTCCGGTTTAGGCGCAAATAATGCCTAGTTTACTGATCCGAAATCGTGAATTCTGTGAATAATACATTGCTACCGTTTTTTAAAGAATGATCATGACTTTTCCACATTCAAAAATCAACTGAGCCAACTTGAACTTGAAAATTTCAATCATCATCAATATCAAGAGAAACTGCTCTAGTTTCCTTAAGTGTCTCACTAAAACTCTGTATATTGTGAATATAAGGTGAAAAGAACTGCATTTTTGCTGTAAAAAATACAGCTAAACAATTAGCTGCCATAAATAGCGCAGTAAAAAAATCAAAGTGGACAAAAGAAGAGCAATCTATGAAGCTGTAAAAAAGTCCCTGCTGCCTACACCTTCTGGATAAATGTGGATATATACCTATCTACATACCTCCATGACTGTAAGAGGAAGAAGATATGAAAAAGGAAGAATCGTAAAAAACGAAAGTCGGAAGCATTTTTACTAGTCTAATTTTGTCATGTATTCATGGAAGGTGCATAATGATGCTAGTAAAAATACTTGTTATATTATGCATGCATGATCGTGTCCACTACGGCAACTTTACTTCCTTACACAAACATTGAAAAGGTTTTATGACCCTTTATAAAGTTCATTGTCTGGTGGTGATGGCATGTCTTGTTAAACACATACCTATATACACCAAAAGCTGGAAGACAACTCAAGTAAAAAAGAAAGGAGAGCAAGTTGTATATAGCCCATAACTTAAAAAGCATTTTAAGGGCAAAGGTAATAATAGGCTTACTAAGGGTCACTCTCGTTTTTTAGCTGTAAAAAATGACAATCAACTCGGCAAGCTCCTTGTATCCTTGCTATTCAGTTGTAGTTTATTGCAGCCTTCAATCAAAAAAGAATGAGGGACAAAATATACTTATGAACGTTATGAGAAATGTATATATGTATATGTACGTTTTACTTGGCAAACCTCATGTACTAAACAAGAGTGTCTGTAAAATAATAAAAATGAAATCGAAAGTAAAGAAAAGGTAGAGACTGAGGTGCAATGAGAGCAATAACAATTCCTTGACACTCAAATAAAGCTTTTTAAAAGGCTGAGTCTGCAAAACGCACAAGCTTAAGTTTTTATGATGATGATTATTCCTTGAAACCTTAAAATATTTTTCAAAATTATTGCTGGTAAAGCAGGCGAGAAAATAGAACAATATTGAAGTTTTCAAGCCCATATTATGTCAGCTACACGAACTCTGGGTTGTAAGATCTTTCTAATAACTACTCTTGTGATAAAAAAAGGGAATAATATTCATGTAAATGCCCACCTAATATGATATATATTTTTTCTTATATCTATAAGCACGTCAAAATGTGTGTAAGTGCGTATTGTCAGTGTCGTCTTTCAATTGCTTTCTGAACTCATTTTGTGGTTGAAGTAAAAAAGCTTTTTACTCTTGTTTTAGGAAGTTGTTACGTCACATTTTCTCAACAAAAGAGGGCTTCTATCATTTTGCCATCTCTTTCATACATTTGATATACTACAAGTATTGCAATCATTCGGTCTATTCCATACACACTCCTTCACAATTGCTGTAATATTACCTTCTTAAAATGCCGTACAGAAAGGACATCTAAATATATCGTAGAAAAAGGAAGCATCAGTCGGTAAAATGTTGACGTTGTAGGAAGGAGTGGGTATAGGTATATGAAGGGAGGCTCAACTAAAACCAACCACTGAAGCAGAAGATTATACCAAAGTTTATGACCCCAGATGATTTTATTGCACTTTTACTTTAGTTTTATTACAGCACGAAAAAGAAAGAGAGAGGAGTGAGTGCGGAATCTGCTGTTGCATCACACATTCACAAGCCACATTACATTACCCTACTTCACGTATATACACACACTGCATTATGGAACATTATTACAGATATCATTATGTTCACTCATAGTGCACACAAATACGCAAGAAATTGCTAAAGAATAGGGAGGGTGAATAAAAACCCATTTAGCCTGTGGAGGCGTTAGAGTTTGCATCCGAATTTAATAAAGTCATGAATGAAGAGGAGGATGAGGAGGAGTATTACGTGATTGATAGAATATTGCTTCAAATGACTCTTCTCGCCTTACAAGCATTTGTCATAATACCGTATTGCGATTTTTATCTATAATTTACTACCTATATTTTAAAAGCACGCTTAACAATATTCGATGAAAATGCTGAATTGTCACTCTACTTATAGTAGAGTCTACTATTACTCTTCGCTTCGTACCTCGTACATATTTCATACAGCTACGTAAATTTTTAGGATTACTAATTTGTATATACGTTAAACTTTAAACTAAATACACACGTTTATACGCTAAAAACAGCTTCTTGTGATGATGAGTGGTGAATTGTAGGGTCATGGATGTCGAGTTGGTCAGGTTCGAGTTTTACAGCATCGTCTGGAAAATAAAAACAAAACACTCATTCAAGTCATACAGCTTTTTATGACAATGTGGGTGGTGCAATAAAACTACAGTTTTAAAAATATAACGGTATCCATTTGTTCAGTATTTAAAAATACAAGAATAAATTATTTCCAGTAAGTTTTTTAACGGTCCTCGAGACAAGTGCTGGGAAAGGGAGCATACGGTCTTCCAATTTTCGGAGGTAATCAAAGGGACAGACTGCAGCCTCAGATGCATACTGGTGGGTAGTCAGTTTTTCAGCATCCTTCCTGAAATAAAAATATGTCGAGAATTATTGTATTTGCCCATTCCTGTTTTGTATTATAGCAAACAAAAATATGATCCTGCCATCAAAAAGTTGAAGAATGTGTGAATTTAGTCACCTGCAACTGACTATACTTTATAGATTCGTGATTATTTTGCGTAATAATAAATAAAACCAAATGAGAAACTAGCATCTTCTGTTGCAGCCATACAATTTATCGTGAGAATTGAGAAACATTGAAGCAATTACACATTATTAGCTTTCATATTTATGTACTTATATGTCACAATGCTTATATAACTTCCACCACACTACTACTACGTATATTTCAGTCAATTTTAGTCTCATGTGCCAGTGTTTTTGTTTAGTTTACCCATAGCATGGTAAAGAAGAAAAGTTGTTTATTTTCCTTAAATTTCTTTATTTTGGCAACGACCATCATAACTTGAGTATTTGAACCATAAGCCCTTCGTATTGTGCAGCATAGCTAAAAGTTAGTCGGTCTCTTTTACTTTCGGCATCCTGGTTTGCTGTGCTTATCTGTACTCGCAAAGCTTTGAATAACTAATGCATAAAATAATCTGTTTTTCCTCTTGAGTCATTGAAAGATCCAAACTGAAAGGTTGGTTGTTTGCAGGCTTCTTGTGTGTAAACTTTGCACAAAACATTTCATCTCCATCATTCATGAAGGCGCACACACTAAGAGAACTCTGCGTGAAATCCTTTTTGTCTATAAATTCATGCAATCTATGAGAGAAAACCCAGCTACAAAGTGCATGCATATTACGGTACGTACATGCATCTCTTTAAGGCATGTGTCTAGAGCCTAGCCTATGAGTGAGTCGCGACTGGTGAAAGCTTATATCCTTTTTGCTATAATAGAAGAACCACAAATGTTTTAACACAAATACACAGTGCATAACGGACGCTAGAACTCATTGGAAGCTACCAGCGGCATAGTACCAAGTGAAACAAGTAAAAACTTTGGAAATTTATTATTTGTGTCGTTCCTCTCTCGTTGCGTTCTCTGTACGCTGCTGTCTAGTCAAGAAAGAGTTTGCTAAGTATGATTAATGATATTAAAATTTTCAGAGAAATATGGAAAGTGATGTATTATGTATAGACTAATGAGTTTTTGAGAGCAATCTCTTGTATTAAGCCAGCTTCTCCAGAGACAAAGTTTCTCCGGGAAATGATAGGGTGGGTGGTTGGGGTATGTAGACTAGCAGCAACAATATATAGAAACATAAATACTACACTATTGTTCGTATACTACCAAAAAATATTTGGCAAAACTATCCCGGATATGATAGATACATTGTGAATGCATGCAGGCATACAAATACCTGCATAGAGATTGAATCCCAAAACAATGCCTTTCAGTGAACCATTTTTTGCCTATTGTCTAAAGTCTGTATCATAGTGGATACAAACATGCTTAATTTAATCAAAAATAAAATTAAAACATCATGTTTGCGTGCACCGTGATCCCAAAATCCATTAGCCCATATTTTATTTCCATAAACTAAATTTTTATGGTGTATTGAACTATCAAGTAATATCTTCATGTATAAATACGTTGAGTAATGAATTTATGCATGGCGGTCGTATATATGCTATTCTATAATATACTGAAGACATACTGCATGTTAGGTGTGTTTAAAAGGTATTTTATTTATGAGAGTGAGAGTATCTAGAAGTGTAAATATTATCTTGTGGTGATTAGTATTCAAGAAGCTCCTAAGAACAGAATTTGATAACATCTTTCTTTAGATTTGCAAACAAAAAGGCAATCCATTTTATTTTTTTCCATTGTGGGCATACCACTTACTACTACGTCTTTCACTACTAGTACCACCTTTTATACCAGATTATCACTGTAATTTCATTTTAAAGCAGTGGTAGTAAGGAAACCTGTTTCATAATCTTTTAAAACGCTTCATTTCATTGCAAAAACTGCATCCATGAATCTTCCCCGACATTGTAGAACTCAAGCAACGTACACACACTACTGTACAAGAGAATTAAGCTTTTATTCGGAGAGAAGGCGTGGGCCAGTGCATCAATTAAAACGCAAAAATATACAAGCAACGGCGGCGGCATCAGCAGCCTCGGTACAGCATCAAGGAGAGCGTAAGTGTGGTGTAACGATGAACGTTTTGTATAGGTTAATGGGCGAGTAGTAAAACTTACGTTTTATGGATTCAAGCTCACTTTCGCTTTATCACCTCTTCTGCTTCTTCCCTATCTTTTTACATGTTCATATATTAACCCCTCGTATATAGGTATGCATAATATGTGCATATATGAAGGAAATATAGTATAGCTAGCTTACCAAACGCGTATGTACATATCCCATCACTATTTTTATTTTTATACTTGTCTCCCACACACATATACATGCTACTTTTACTACTTTACAAGTAGTGCAATAAGTGCAACAACATTATATGTTGATGATGATGATAATCGTTCTGCAAATGCATTCACAGTCCTCGTATCCCTGTCTAAGTCCATGCCGCCGTGCCATAAACGTCTTGCCAAACTTCTGAAAAGCAATAATAATAATCGTAAATGTTGTAAACTTTGTGTAAAGCATGTAATAAAAACAAGAGGCAACAAGTAGAAGACGAAGAGGAGATGTGCAAAATCACTTCACTCTTTGCACAACCACTGCACAAACACGATTGCTTCGTTTTTATACCAACCACCCCGGAATACATATTTATTGAGTAAATACTAGATGCACATGAAAATGTAAGTGAACGCACATGATAAGTTTTGCAGTGATATCAATGAAATGCGTTAAGTAGGGTCCTATAATTGATTAAGCCGCAAAGAACCGATCACCTCTTTGCATTCACCTGTGGGTTATATGCAAATAAATTCTAGATCCCACCATCACATGGTCTTTAAAAAGAATTTAAGTCTCTCAAGTCGTTTAAATCGCATAAATAAATTTCGAATATTAAGAAAATCGCGTAGCGCTGAATACCCAAATATTTAAAACATTAAACTCATGATTCGTCTTTCCACTATAAATTACTACCATAAAGTGCAAATTACGTAGAAACATGAACTTTTATATTATAATGTTATACTATTCTGTTGTTTAATGAGGACCCTATTCTTTATAGGCCGTCTACAAAACGGCTTCGAATTTATAACAATTAAATATTGAATATCAAGATCATCTAGAAGTTCTTTCTGAAGTTCAGTCACTTAATAATATTTTGTACTTTTAAAAGTCATTAAGCAACAGAAATCCCATAGGTATAAAAAAAAAGTCTTGGTGAACGCGATCTGATGTTCTTACACCATTTCGTATACCTCATTTATCAGCTCATTTCTGCTGCTTTAAATAACGTATACGAAAAATAAGCAGTGGCAAGATGATATTCGATCCTCTTGTGAACATTATTCCTTGGTTTCAGTTTTCTTTGGGAAATATTGCAACAATGGAATTTTGTATCAGATGTCGTCTTCGTGAACAAACTTATTGATTTTGTAATCAACTATCATACACGGCTGGAGAACACTGTTTCCAGGCAAAAAGGAAAAGAAGCAAAAGAGCTGTATGGGTTTATTCAGCATTCTGGCTCACCCGCCACACGTACTATACTTCATTCAAGTTCCACAGTTTATTTTGATAAAATATCGCATTTCCTCTGGCACAACGATACTGCTTTTTGATATACGCCAGGCTCAGTCAGCTTAGAGCTCCTACTGAATGCATTGCTTACCTTTCTAACCAAACGGAGTATTTAGAAATGTGCATGGCACTACTAATACTAATACATGCATAGTTATATACTATAATGCATGGTATCTTGTGGTTCATAACAATAAATAACATATATTCATCTAGACCGTAAAGTCGTATATTACTCCATAATCATGTCTTTTTGCTGGAAGAGATATGTAATTTTTTAAATAATCAAATGGCAATACTAATGTAAAAAATCTAAAATCTACAATGTGTTGAAATTCTATAATATATTTCGTGCATGTAGACGCTACTTCTATCAGGATATCCAACACACATAATAATGTTGCTTATACCATCATTAATGCCCCCTACTCTGAGAAAAGAATCTGAAATTTTGAAAGCGCTCGACAAAATATATTATAGTGAACAAATATACACATTCTATTCTTCTTTTGGGTATTGATACTTGCATTAGTTTAGCTAAGCTAGAACCATGCGAACCGTGGCCAAATTTTATAAATCAAGCAACATAAAAAGTTAAATTGTCATAATGTTTGTTGGATATTTTTAGTAGAATTCTTTCACTTTGTCGTTATCTTATTTACGGATGAGGAGCAACAATATTAGAAGAATTTGAGTACTTTTGAAGATTTTCGCTCACTTCATTAGTTACTTTCATCATTTGTATGCAAATATGAAAATAATATTGGACATAAGATGCTTTAGTTTCTCTAAACGTTTTAAACAAAGCGCCTACAGCATGAGTATACGCGATACGCACTAATATTCTATATGCTGGTATTAGTATACCAGCTCAGCAATAGTCTATATATTTACACTTTACACCTTGGTTCTTTTTTACAATCTTCAAATGATGCTGAGTTGGCAAAAAATTAAAGTCTCGCTTTGAACTTGAGTCATTCATTAAAAGTTTTCTCGCCTCGTTTCGGCTGTTTGGTTTCCACAGGCAAAGACATTTTACCAGTCTTCAAGTGAAAGCTCGCAGTTCGCACACAAAAAGTATTAGGAAAATCTCAAGATTTATTTTCATGGAGTCACCAAGTCAAATCGTATCTATTTTCCTTAGAAAAAATACAGTGCTAGTGGCAATGAAGACTATGAGGCGTTTGCATTTAGGATAAGAGCTTGAATAGGGTATTATGCACTATTGCTCAAGAAGGTATAATGACAAACGTAAGGAAATATATGTATAATGACACGGTGAGTTAGTATCTGAGGAAGAAAAATGAACTAAACTGGGTTAACGTACTAGCAACTGATCTCTTCAATCCGTTAGAATTTCTAAGGGGTCTTCCTTTACTTCGCTTGGCTCCATTCATAAATATATGATAATGTGGTGCTGATAGGATTTCTAGGGACTCGCTGAGCTGAATGGAAGGGACTTGCTTATATGCATTTATAGCTCATCAATCCTTCAAACTTTCCTTTTAATATAAATGGTTTAGGTTTTGCAGAGAAAGTCCATCTAAAAATATTGTGATTATGTGTATTTTCATCTGTGAATCGTTTTATATTCAATAAGTTCATATGTTGCCAAACACAGACTACCTATACGTATTAAGAAACAAGCAACATAGTATACCTAGTTTGCATTCAACCTTATTAAAATATCTATAATGTTAGATGACATTAAACATAGTATCAAAACCAGTATGTTTTTCTCAACATTTACAAAAAAACATAATCCTGTAGTAAGATTTTACCAAAGGTTTAAAACAGATCATATCAAGTGCATGAAATATCCCTGAAAGACACACCACTCTATATATATATCACCTATCCATGTATATTGTGTTCAGAAATACTTTCTTTGTGAAAAAAGTTGTGTAGTTTTACTTCAATAAATATGGATATCCATGT